>JAMKCH010027681.1:0-19485 GCA_023653785.1 Ophioderma brevispina
TGCGGGGTTAGCTATCTATGATAATTACAAACGTATAAGAAATGGATCATCAAACATGGCTCAAACGTGCAAATGCTACCTTGCCTTCCCTGCTGTGGTTCACCATAAACGGTTAGGGGGCATTTGAAGTCCTTTTGTCTGGCGTCCATCATGCCCCGATACTATGAATAAAAGTGGCACTACTGCTGATACACCGCAAAACATTTTGCTGATGTTTCAACAATGGTGATGTTGATATCTCTGACATTCACTCTCTTCTATTTACCCTCCCCCGCCAAATGTCCCTCTTTTTGCACCTGAGGAGCTTTTGATCATCTTCCTTCGCGAACTCTTCATCTGCTGCATGTTGGGATGTAACTCTGTACAAACTATGAACAACACCCAAATACTGTCGACTTTGGTTTTCAACCAACTTCCTTCAAGCCAATGCAAAGGAAACTAAAGCTATGCATCTTGCAGTTACTGTCCAATTTCCCTATTCACTGTGCCCACAGTGCATTCAATAGGGCTATGACCTGCCGTGCGTACTCTGTGCTTAAAGCAAGGACAGTTAGAAACCTCACGTCGTTTGCGGAAAGTTCTCAGGGATTTTCTTGGAAAAGCCTACTTAATCGAATACATTAGCATAAATAACATAGGGAATTGTATTATGATAGAACCTTCAGAAAAACCTAAAATGGTTTAATTTTATAAAGAGTGTATTTTTGGTAGTTGTAATAAATGCTACCTCTATGGGCAAACTCACAGCGATTTGCTGGGGCGTGTCAAGAGGGCGCCATGGACAAACGGTTAGATCTATACTCTTCGTAGAAGCTGACAACTAAGATAATTATATTCTCTACATGGTGATGTAAATTGGTTAAAACGGTGCTGAAAAAGATCCGACCGAACATGTTCTACAGGCTTTCCAACATGTGCAAAACAGCCTTCTCGCCTGTTTCTGCACACAGTGTGTGGGTATATCGCATCATCCTAGCATGTCATTGATCAGTGATGGAATGATGCCCTGTGAAGTGTTAATCATTTACATACGATCCAACTTATGAATGGATCATCCCAATTCGTGTCAAATATTTGATTGGGTGAGCAAAAGTCGAGGCCCGTTTACATTGGACACTAACTGCACGATGGGCCTAATCTACTATGGTCATATCTTCTATCCATACCCAAACCTGCAAGTTATCTGAACAACCAGCCCATTGACAAAGTTTAATGAATATCACCGTTGTGGACTTCACATTACCCCAAACCACCTAGCTGGATAAGGATCCTGGCAGTTCCTCACCTCGAGCTTGCATGCGATGCTGTAGACAGCCCGGGTGAATTAACGGGGAAATATGGTAATGCCTGAACCTTAGATTGACCAGCGTTATTCTTACCAGTACTACTGACGCTTGGAATTCCAACAACTATAGAACTTGTATGTGAATGGGATTGTAGAAGTCTTGGAAAACAGGGCGGTGGCTCCGTAAAGATACTGGTTTCCTATTCTTTGATATGCAAGTTGCAACGGGGCATGCAATTACCACCTTCTACAGTATTAATAGAATTACGTTACTTGTCATTATACTCTGCTAGTAATCTGGCCAATAGCCATTGTTGCTGAAGGCGCCATTCAACTCAAACAACCACAACCTAAAACTATTCTTTAAACACAGTGCACTACGGCCTAATAAAGGCTGATTCAGAGATTTTGAAATTCATTTTTTTTCGTGTAGTAATTAAAAGAGTCATCTAGAACTAAAGATATCCATAGATGATCGGGTTTTTTTTCGTTTTCATATGAGTTAACATTTATGCACACCCTACCAGTGCCCATAGGATACCGTGTATAACGAAAGTTTCCGGTCCGGAAATTTTTATAACAAAGGTGTGATTTTCTATATGAAGGCTTCGATTTGAGCTTAGTTATTTCACACAGTGATTAGTATACTGGACAAGCCCATTATGTTATATATGCAAAAACATATGCATTTGTTTGACTAAATTAGTGCCGCCCTCATCGGGAAATCTCTGAGTCAGCCTTTACATGGCCGTGGAGCTTGAGCTTATCTTGAACGCGTGTTCCTTTTTAAATATTTACTCTTCTTTGTAAGAATTGTATAATTAGCAACATTACAAGTCTTTACGATATGCACAGACCTTTTTGAAAACATTGAAATATTTTATTTTGAGGCCATTTATACAGTGTGAGTCAATAAAAACCCTACATTCAGGAAATATTTTTTCTCAAGGTTAAACGTTATTTTGCTTCAATGTTTGCTTTGGTTGTTTTACAGGGATAAACAGGCATCAGAAGATTTTATTTGGTGTCTTTCGGACTTTTGGTTCAGAAACTATGTCAATTTTGTGGGAGAGACTAAACATTCATTTGCGATTTTAGCCATACAATTCGGAGAGACTGACACCGACTTATACCATCACACATTATAGCAAAGACAATCACACATGCAATTTCATATGGCTCTCGCTTTCCAAAAGGTGTTTTTATGCATTTGCTCCCACATGATTGAATCCTACTTGCCCGAGGATGTTGTCAAGTGTACCTCCCTAAAAGCCTTTAAAAGCCGGCTGTTAGCCCTTCCACTCTTGTAGCTAAGGTTCTTTCTTAGGTTTTTTTTAATTTCTTCTTCCTCCATTTCGTCTGGTCCCTTTATTTTTGCTTTTCCATCCGCCATTCCTTTTCTCTTTTGGGGGGGGGTTTTAATAGTGCTGTCTTCTTATTTTTGTGGTGTTTTTTATTGCATCCCTGTAATTTAGTGCTATGTCACGATGGGCTTGTCCTGGCTATATAGCCCATTTTATAATAAATAAAAAAAAAAAAAAAAGTATCGATTTCTTCTCGACAAACATCATTTTGGAATAAAATGGTCTATTTGTAATATAATTACTAATTAAACTATCGTCAAAAAATTAAATTACCATTGTTCAAATCATAAAGAGTCCAGTTAATTGAAAACACTCATATCAATGTCCATTTCATGAACCTACTGTAACTGCTTCAGAGATTTTTTTTTTCCCATCTCTCTAAGGTAATTATTTGGCACAATACAAGTATACTCACGTCCCATAAATTGTCAGAAGAACTAAGCTGAAGGTTTTTCTTAAATAATCGGACATTAAAATTTAAATTCAATATCGCACTGATGGTTTTTCAAGCTGAATACAAAACTTTCTATGGTTTTCACTTTGCGCCTGCAATTCGTGTGTAGTTTAAAAACCATGAACATCTTGCTGAAACACCAAAGTAAACGGTGTCTTACCCATCTATCTATCTTGACTTTTCTATTCTGAATTGAACATTTTTCTCAAGCATGTGTCTTTGAATCTAATTGGATATTAATTTTTATAATTTTTTTCATCTCTCCCACTTTCTATTGTTTAACAATAAGTTGGTGTTAACTGTTTTTACTCAATCACTGCTGACTACCTGTTACTCTATGTAAAGCGCATGCTCTTTTTGTTTGGCCTCAAATCGCAAACAGGATTTTTTAAGTCTCTCAGCAAAATAGGCATACTTCTTCCTCCAGAATCCCAATCATGACAACCAAATTAAACGTTTTTCTGAACGCCTGTTTATCCCTCTTTATAACCATAGCAAACATTTGAGCAAAACAATTAACTATTTTGTAATTATTTTTTATTCTGCTTTAGGTTTTTTTTTTACTCACACTGTATTAAATTAGTTATGTCTTGAAATCCAAGATACTTGCAAATTTTGCCAACGCCGCTTATCTGTTCCGTAGGACTAATCTAACCTAATAGTCCTTTTTTCATTCATAACCCGTTTTCTTCCACCACGTTTATAGGCAACCTTGGTAGAGCTAACCATTAATTTTTTAAAAATACATTAAACAAGAAAACGGCTAACCAAGTCAAAAACTTCCACCTCCCATCCCCAAAAGCATATGAGATCGTATAACCGCCCCCATAATAATAGCAATAATTCTGTAGTAACTGACTGTGATTTTCTGGTATTACTTCACGTATTATGCATATCACACATCCCATTTTGTCCTCATAACATATGCCATTAACTCTCATTAACCAGTACTACTCCTTTGGTCCTCCTCTGTTATTCTCCGGTCTGATTCTGGTCTCATCGAATTTATCTCTAGATGTAATTTTAAACTTGGTATTCGTACTTCATTTCTTTTTTCCTATTGCTTCCACTTCTGAAGATTGGTTGGACTTAGGGAAAGGCAGAAATTTTCCTTACACTTCTGTTTTTTACTGGTGAAAACAGAAACAAAAATAACTTTACTCATCTTGGCATCATTGACTTGACAAAATGTTGTAATGTTGTATTTTAACATGTTATTATCTTTAAAATTTGAGATCATAACACTGATTGTATTCTAATCGTAAAAGATTGACCGAAAAAAACATTCAAGTTAATTATTATCTAATTTTTAAGTAATATTTGCGTAATATCGTGAAATATATCGTGAGATGACAAACATTCAAAGTCTGGGGACTCCCTTGTTTGATAATAATTTACCGGTCTTGCAACTAACGATCATCAGCTCGCTGGTGTACAACAAAGGGACCCGCAAATAAACCGGGAACCGTCCCAGAAACTATCCAAAGTGTCCACTTTTAATTAAAATTATGCAGATTATGCAGCTTATGCACTTATCCATCTTATGCACTTAATATGCATTATGCATAAAATGTACTTATTCATCTTATGATATGCAACTTATGCATCATGAATCTTATGCACTTATGCAATAATGCAACTTATGCAGCTTAATATGCATTATTCGCTCACTGTACTTCTGATCTTATGATGCAACTTATGCATCATGATCTTATAATACAGCTTATCCATAATGCAATCTTATGCCGCTTAATGCAATTATGTCACGCCTTGGCAAACAGCTCATGCTCTTATGGCCGATCGCATCTTTGCAATTTAGGCGACCTTCATGCAATTATGCAGATTATGCAATTATGCAGATTATGCAGCTTATGTAACTTATGCAATTATGCGCTTTACACTCACCGAGGATTTTTTTCTTGGAGAGAGAGGCAAATGTCCGTAACAACACTGACTGTCGCCCATCGAGCGAATTAACTATGCAAGCCCACAGTTCGGTCGTTGCACTTTACAGATTGCAACCTCATTAAAATAACCTTTTGCTTCCGCATAAAAATAACGCTCACACACATACTCGCACGCTCGCACGCGGACATTTACTCGCACGAGACCATCCATCATACATGTACAAACATACACAAACAGACGCACGCAAGGACACAAGAGACACAAACAAGCACACGCACATACACGCATAGATGTCTAAACAACTCAGACAACAGGTAACTGGCGAGTTAGAAAAGGGACGAGTTAGAGAGTGGTGAGTTAAAATGGCGAGTTACCCCACGAAGTTTTACACCTTGTTCATGAGGCGAGTTTTGTATTTCCATTTTGTCCATGAGGCGAGATACATTTTTCAAGGAAGTCCGTGTGGCGAGTTAAATTTTTTCAATGAAGTCCATGTGGGGAGTTATTTTTTTCATTGTTTTGTTGTGGTGCATTGTTTTGCCTGGTTAAAGTAGCAATTTGTTTTGTAGGTACATGAATAGCGGGCCCGTGCACAACCAGACATTTAGTTTTTTAGGGGGGGCAGGAAGACCATTTGGTTTAATAAAGTACTAGCTTACCTTGTTTCATTTGAGAGATAGGAGGTAGGAGACAAGGCTTCTTTTGACTGGGGGATAACCACCCTCCCCTTATCTTGCTAGCTACGACACTTACAGAGTTTCTTATGTTTTTATTTTGTTTAGTTTTTTAAATGAATCATTTTATTGAGGTGCTAAACTAGATATGTCTGGAGCAAAATTGCATTCATATTAAAGCACATGGAACATGATAAACCACAATGCAGTCATTATGTATGATAACTTAATTGCAAATTCGTTATGATTTGGTATGCTAATTGGTGAAAGCTTCACCAGCTAGAAATTGTATTGAGTTACATACGTGTTGAGACTTTCAAAATGTAATGCAAGGGTATAATGATAATTAATGTTTCTTCCTCAACCCAGTTAATCCCTGATGACCCATCTGTTGCATCATCAGTTATAATTAGAGAATAAAAGATGAGATTTTTTGTTTTGGCCATCTTAGATGGTGTCATAATGGATGGGCATCCAATATTTTGAGTGGTGGATGCCGGCGCAGCTCATCTTTTATTCTCATTCTGATTCAGAAATGTGTAATGTTTGCTTTTTATCGACTTAATTTATTTGTCAAAAATATTCTAACATTCTTTTTATTCATTTAAATAATTGCACCCTTCTTGAAAACAAAATGTTTTGGCATCCAAGGCACCAAAGTCATCTCACGGTGATCGTCACGCTGCGTAAATTGCATTTGCGTTCAAACGCGAAATGCACGACGCAGTATAAACGTGCCGTTTGCGCGTGTCATATATTCGACTACACCGCGTGCTGCACGCACTATCCATCTATTACCCAGTAATAGACCTAATCCAATCAAATTTCTTGTTAACATGACAAACCACGCCAACTGAATAATTGTTGACAGCAATTGACCAACCTGAGTTGTTTGGACACTACAATAGACCAGGAGCAGAATATCAGGGGCCTTTTTTTAAGGAATTCGTTTACCTCCTCACTACACAAATGGTTTAACACATTTGATAGTTAATTTGGACCCTCTACATCAATGCTAGGTGGTAAGTACTCTCAAATTGTGGTATCACTTTTTCAATAGGGCCAATTTAAGTTTACAAAGGGGTCAAACTAGTTTGTACCACCTACGACCATTGGTTTTAGAGTTATAGGGTAAAAATCACTAAATGGTTAAAAAAGTCAATCTCATTATGTACAGGGGTCAATATTAAAAGTTAATCTGATTATATTTTAAATACTTGCAAAGAAGACTCCCAAAACGTTTAGTTTTGGTTATGTTAAATGTTTACTTACGGAGATAAGGGTCAAAGAAGGTCAACACCAATTGGATTATGTTGCCCTATGACCTATTTTGTCGCATAATATGATAACTATGCATTGCAGATGCCACAAACTATTCTTGCGTTGACACATTAAGCTAGATGAACAACTTCTTTCATTTTTTACCAAAATTGGAGGAACTTCTGATTTTGACCCCTGTACAAATGGACATTTACATTTTTTTTTACCATTTTAGCCATTTTAACCTATAACTCCAAAACCAATGGTCACATATAGTACAAACTATACATTTTTAGAATCCTTATAACTAGACGGACAATATGAAATTCATTTAAACATGACTGGAGCATTTTAAAAGTTTTACCCCAGTGTAACCTTAAATTGACCCCTATTGAAAAAGTGACATGACACCACAATTTGAGCGTACTGTTATGATGTCTCGTAGACGTCAAAGGTCAGAAATACCTTTAAACACAAACAAATGAACCTTGTGCACAAGTGATGTGAATTTTATATAATAACACTGTTTAATGATTTTAATCAGTTTGGATCAAGAAGTTGGTATGTCCAATACACAATTATCTATACAATTCAAAGTTACACTTAACAATTCTAATCTTACACAAAGTTCTTCCAGTTCATTTACGTCTCCAACTAAAAGTAGCGTTGCAGTTCAACGATGATATGTCCTCACAGCGAAGACTCCAAAATGACAGCGTACAAGTTCACTTAAGTCCATGGTATATTGCAAGTGATCTTCTCATTTACTAATTCTGCAATACAATCCGGGTATTCTACCACCATCAGTCTGCCGCTAATGTCCTCATTTAGGACCAAAAACTGGAATCCTTTTTGATTCCATAAAAGGAATCCAAATATTATAAATCTTTGCACTATGTAAAGCACAAATCTACCATTATTGTAGATTAAAACTAGCTACAACTATACCGTATAGCTCCTGGTTACAACTGCTGGCCCAGAGCCCTTCCAGTGACAAGTATATAACTACTCACAGCTAGATTCCCCTGTCCTAATAATTATGTTTATGCCTGATCGGCACGAGAGGGCTTAAACAAAGTTATCTCAACTTTCGCGGGCTTTTGCTTTGTTCTCCTCATTGCCTGACCTCCCAGTCAGGTGGTGGCCTATGCTCCAATCAGCGCGTAGTTGCCGGTCTTGGTTTTTGTTTCGACCCGTGCTCATCGTCACTTGGCTTGTTGACAGCCGTCTGAATGGTCTCGCTTTCAGCGTATTTTAAAACCCACCCTCCTCACCCTAATTTTTCTTTGTGTATTTCTCTGTTATACTTTATCTCATGTATTAGTCTACTAGTCATATGTAGGGAAACTTTAATTGTCGTTGAGTGCATTTTATTATATTGCATGAATATGTACATCTAATCTCATTCAGTGGTTTACATGGCTATCTTTTCTAGGCTTGTACTGCTCTACAAATGATACAGTGCTTAAATCATCCACATTAGCCATATAAATTCTACATTCCTACAGTGCCCTCACGAGCATTTGATAGCATAAGTGGTCTTTACCCATATTCTTGTATTTACAAGTACGTAAACTAGCTCTCCTTGTGGATAATTTAATTTGAATACATGTAGTTTGAGTTAACTGCTTTACAGAATACAATTCTACTGTGCTCCTCGAGAATTTAGCAATATAGTGGTCTTCACCCATATATATTCATGTAATCTTAATTGGTATGTTCATGGATGCTGAATTTATAAATTAAATTATATCTTCAAGTTTGTGTACAAAATTTAGTTCTACTGCGGTCTCGCGTGAATTTACTAGCATAGTGGTCTTCTCCCGTGTTTCCTAATTTGTAAGCTATTTTGCTCTATTCATGAAATGTTTACATTAAATCCAATAATCTAATGTGTATTTATTCTCAAAAGTATCAATTCTACTGTGCTTCCACGGAAATTGGCTATATAGCGGTCTTCACCCGTATTTTTGTAATCGGTCTTTGCTTTGATCTAATTATTACATTACTTATCTTAGTATTAAATTTACATTTATAGCGGCTTTCACACGTATTTTTTGTATCGGACTTTGCTTTGATCTAATTATTACATTAATTATCTTTAATTTTAAATTTAACATTTTGAGCCTCTAGATAGGGATCCCAACCCCATCTTTATGGTCACAGCATTGGGTGAATTAAAGATCTATTAAGAAGGCCGCCCGAACATGCCCAACATCGGGGGTCCTGTCTTTCATTGACGTGTGTGAGATAATAATCATTACAGCATCATCATGCATAAACATAACTTTGTACTGTCAAATCAGATTTCACATAAATTACATCATCTGCATAGCACCATTAGTTGAGTCATTTGGAGCAATTTCGTGACTGGGGAGAGCAGAGCATCATTTCTCAGTGGATTTGTCCTCTATGAAGGTTAATGAACAAATTTAGCGGGGGTGCCCCTCGTGAAAAGTTTGGGCGGATCCGGAGGGGGAAAATTAATAAGACAATGGGATCAAAACTGAAAAATGCTTGGATTGCTGTAAAAAGCTTACCAAAGTGGTTCTTTGTTACAAGGATTAAAAAAGGTCTAGTTCTGTACTACCTCCTAGGTAATGGGTACCTAGGTAAGAGACAAAATTCATTTTCGGTCCCCCAAAAATGGGGGTCAAAGGTCCTCACCAAAGGTTAAATCTTTAATATTGCAACCGAGTTCTTTAAAAATGGTCTCAAATTGTAACCTTTCCACAGGGATTGCAACAAAAGTATTTTGAAAATCTCATTATTTGTTTCGTAGATAGATGACAAACAAGTCAACCCCATTGACCTCTATGATTCTCCAATATTTTTAAAATATGTTACACGGTGCAAAAATGTCTTGTTTGCAGTCTCTGAGGAAGATGAACATTTAGAGCCCATTTTAAAAGAATCGGAAGCAATATTTAAGATTTAACCTTTCTTGATGACCTTGCCTTGAACTATTTTTTGTGTTATATCTTCTCAAACGCCATAACCATAAGTTGTAAGTAGTACAAACTATAATTTTTATCCTTGTAACGACGGAACACTTTGGTTTTCCCCACTTTTTAAGTCATTCCAAGTATTTTTTATTTTGACCCCTGTATTATGCATTGTTTCCCCCCTCCTGGATTCCGCCCACACTTTCACAGGGCACCCCCGCTAAATGTTCATTAACCTTCATAGAAGACAAATCCCCTGAGAAATGATGCTCCTGCTCTCCACCGTCACGGAAATCCTCCAATTACCCAACTACAATTATATATATATATATATATAATAATATAGATATATATATATATATTTATAACAGCAAGAGATTGGTGGTTCTACCTAATACACACACCTGGTTCCCCATTCGTGAAGACATGAACTGTCACCTTATATATGTACGAAATTGGAATAGGACGTGAGACATTGCAGTAGTATCAGGTTCTTTATTGTGCCATAGCTATCGCCCTCAGGGCTTCATCATGGGGCTGTAACAATATGATAAGCGAAGAGCATTAAAATTTAATTTAATTAATTGGCAATAGGCCTATGAATTGTATAGCAGCTCCAAACCAAAAAGATGTGTATTATGATCAGCGCTTTCTCTTTCTGCAGTACACTGAGTTATCAATCCTCCAATTATCCTAATAATGGGTTGTGATGATTATATTTATTATTATTATAGTTATTGCAATTATTTGTTGTGATCATACACTATTCTTATGAATTATTAATTATTGTATTCAGCTTTCGCTTTATTCTATCTTGTACAGCCACTGATGAAGCCCGAGGGCGATAGCTATGGCACAATAAAGAACCTGATACTACTGAAACGTCTCACGTCTATTCCCAATTTCTTTACATATTATATTATATATATATATAAATATAGAAATATATATATATATTATAATAAAGCTATATAATATATATATATATATATAGATATATTATATATATCTATATATATATATATATATATATATATTTAAACAGGCAAGAGATTGGGGTGGTTCTACTTAAAAAAAAATGATTGCCCCATTCCGTGAAGACATGAATGTCAAATGATATAATGTAAGAAATTGGATAGGAAGTGAGACGTTGCGTAGTATCAGGTTCTTTATGTGCCATAGCATGCCCTAGGGGCTTCATCAGTGGGCGTACAAGAAGAATAAGCGAAAGAGAAATTACATTAATTTAATTAATGGCAATAGGCCTATTATGATTGTATAGCAGCTCCTAAATACCAAAAAGATGTGTAATTATGATAAATCTTTCTGCAGTACACTGTAGTTATCATGCACTCCATTATCATAATAATGGTTGTGATGATTATATTTATTATTATTATAGTTATTGCAATTATTTGTTGTGATCATACACTATTATTATTATTATTATTGTATTCTCTTTCGCTTTATTCTATCTTGTACAGCCACTGATGAAGCCCGGGGGGCGATAGCTATGGCACAACAAAGACCCTGATCCTACTTGCAACTTCTCACGTCCTATTCAATTTTTCTTACATAATAAATATATATAATAGATATAATATAATATATATATATATATTATATATCACTCGTATATTCTATATCTATAATATATATAATCTATATATATATATATATCTCTATATATATATAATTAACACTTCCTCATGGGACCCACAAATTATGCAATCTTTTCCATTGATATGTCTTATGTCCAGATTGTATTCTTGTAGAGTTAAACTCCGATGAAAGTCAACGGATTGTGATCCGTGTACACTTGAACTGGATACACTGTTGTACTCAAGTACACTTCAAAATTTTGCAATGACAATAGCAATGCAAGACATTATTTCTCAATTGCAGAGTAGTTTTTCTTTGAGAAATAACATATAGGATGATCTACATCATTTTCATCTGCCTGCATGAGAACTCCACCACAGCCTACATCACTGGCATCAACTGGAACTTGAATTGTTTCTGAAAGTCTGGCGCAATAAAAACTGGCGCATTCATCAAGATAGACTTGATTTTCTCAAATACTTTTTGGCATTGCTCTGACCACACAATTTTGTGTTTTTCTTCAGAAGGTTGGTCAGCGGACACGCAATTTCTGAGAAATGTAGACAGTATTTTCTGTAATACCCGACCATACCTAAGAATCTCATGAGATCCATTTTGCTTTGTGGTGTGGGGAATTTCTCAATTGCTTCGACTTTTGCAGTGATTGGCCTAATTTGCCATTGTCCTGCAACATTACCTAAGTATGTGACATTTGCATGGCAAAATTCACTCTTCACCAAATTCACAGTCAAACCTGCTTCAGATAATTTCTCAAACAATTGATGGAGCTGTCTCATGTGTTCTTCCCATGTCTCGCCGTACAAAAGGAGATCATCCACATAGGGTTCACAATTTTCTATGTCTGCGACTACTCTGTTCACTAGCATGACAAGTCTTTGAAATGTTGCGGCAGAATTTTTAAGACCAAATGTCATTCTTTTGTATTGGTATAGGCCATCGGGCGTACAAAAGGCTGAAATTTCTTTGCCACGGTCAGTGAGGAGGGGGCAAAGATTAGGCCAATACCTCTTCAACAAATCAAATTTGCTAACAAATTTGGCATTTCCAACTCTATCTATGCAATCACCAATCCGTGGAATCGGATATGAGTCGGTTTTGGAACAGAGGTTGACTTTACGAAAATCTGTGACAAAACAAAATGAACCATTAGGTTTGGGAACCAGAATACATGGGGAGCTCCATTCACTATTGCTCTGTTCAATTATTCCATTGTCTAACATGTATTTCACCTAATTCTGATATGTTGCAACTTGATCGGATTCACCCTATATGGAAGCATCCCTTAGACAACAAAACGTTGTGTTCACGCTTTGGTACACACATCTCTTGTGAACTGGGTATGGTTTGAACGTGCCAGATTTGGCACTTAGTAGGGTTATAAATCAGAATCTTATTCTAGAAGTTTGGTGGAAGGTGGTTTTCTATAGATAGAAGAGTGCTTAATCAGAATTTTGGGTCCAACCTCAGGCAGATTTGTAAAATAAGGGGGTAAAATTAGTAAAGGGTAGATTTGAAATCAAGTCAAATTGTGTTTAAATGTACACCATTGTATTTGTCTAATTATAAGGATTTAAAAAGGTACAGTTTGTTTAGGTTCCGACCTTTAGTTAAACAGGTTCAGCCCTATTAAGGTTCAAGGTCATCCTGGGGTAAACGTTACCCAATGCTCCGATTTTGTTGAAACTCGTGTCAAATTGTTCGTCCTTGCCTTATTTGACAATGTATGACATTTGATTTCGTAATTAGTGGGCCAAATGTAAGAAGGGTCTACATGGTATATTGAGGTCGCCGAAACTTGACCTCAAATTGTATACAGAGCTGTCACCCAAAGAAAAGAAATGGATTTTCTGCTTCAGTATGACTAGGGCAATAATTTGACGCCGGTTTCAACAAAATATGAGCATTGGATATATTTTGCCCCAGAATGACATTGGCCATTATCAGGACTGTAGCCGTGTAACTGAAGGTCGGAACCTTAAATCTTTATAATGAGACAAATTTGTAAGTTTGATTATCAGAAACAGCTCGACCAGAGAGAATCAATCCCATAATACATTGCAATGTGCCTATACTATATTGTACTAAACACATATCAGTACTTATGGATAAAAATATACTGGCAGTTTAAGAACCACAAAACATTTCATGATCATACTAAAATTCCCTAAGTACTAATGTTTTGTTGGTTGAAATGAGCGTAGAAGTCAGTGTGTTTAGTATAATAATGTGTTTAATAATAGGATTATTGTGGGATCACATGACCTTATTGAGGTGTAATTTCCAAAAATTACTCAATACACCCTCTGCAGCTTGATTAACTTATAAGAGATTAGCAGCGATAGTGCACGAGCATGACAAAATGTGGAAATGCATCAGGAAAACGTGTGTACAACTACATTAATGTTGTAAAAATCACCAAATAGTGACAAAATTGGAGCATTTGAGGAAATTTGTCATACCGTTAACCGCAAATAGACATACAGCGATGTCGTCTCAAAATCTACACTAATACACCAGTACAGAATAAACAAAGAGTATTGATGTTTGGGTTTGAGGCCAAATTGTATAGGTTCTGCATTGTCTTTAATACAAAGATTTCAAGCCAACCACTTGCAGGTTATGTTAGTACATAGGTGCCTATAACAAAAATACCAAAATAACCAAGAACATTTGGTTAGGCGAAATGCCTAACCTAACTAGACTTGCACGAGTAAGATAGGCGTTTTGGACCTTTGACCTTTGACCCTTAAAGTGGTCGTATGACACAAGGTCGAGATTATTGTCTGCAATTTGAAGCACAAGAAAGGTTTTAAAAAAGGGTTTAAAAGAATTTTCACCATTGTCACCTTAACGTGACTTTTGACCCCAAACAAAGCCCGATATTTATAGCTGTTGTTCAAGTCATTACTCTTGTTTGGTATTCAAATTTAGGAGTCAAAGAAACATCAAGAAAACATTTAGTTCATTATATTAGACAGTACATACCAGTAGTGATGTAAGTATCTAAAGCGTTCCTAAACATGGACGGAAACAACTTTTCTAATATAGCCAATGAGTCTTCATATTCCTCTAATAGGCCCACAAAAAGATAATGTTCTTCAACATTGCGGATGGCTTTTTCCAATGCCCACTCACTGGGTTCTCTAAATTAATTAAGTAAAAGAAACAATGATTACAATTATTATTATTTGTATTTGTATTGTTATTATTATTAGCTGGTATTCTCGAAAGGAGTTTAACTTCAGACCTTTAAACCAGGGTTACTCTTTCATGATTGGGCTTTTTCCTATAACAGATGGTGTAAGTGTGGTGTAATAGGCAAGACAATTTCTCATAGATAACTCGGTCCGAACGACCCATCCATGAGAAATGTCCTCACCTATTACATTTTCAGAAGAGTACTTTGAAAGATAAAGAGGTCTATGCATGAAGGACTACCTCTGATGTAAAATAAGTCTAAAGTGGACTACTTTTTGATAATCCCTACACTTATATAGTTACCACTTAGTGTACAAGTCTTGTGCACTCCCGTTAATGTATGGGGAAAGGGGGGAGGAAAATTTAAAAAAAAAAAAAAAAAAAAAAAAACACACACACATCACACACATACATACACACGCACAACGGCTTAATAAGTGGTCCCGCCAGCTATTCTGGCGGCCCAAAAACACTCATGCTTGTTTGAGTATAGATAATCCACAGGTAGCTCTAATGAGGCCCATGCGATATCATATATGTTGTTTTAGCACTTATCAAAAGATCTAAATTATATGCAAAAAAGCCAACTTTCCGGCACCTCCGCTCTTCAGTAATAAAACATACCAAAACTTTTTTTCTTTATAGGTTCAGAACAACATCTCAAAATTGAGAAAAACTGTACTTTCGAGTTTATGGCACTTTTAAAAAGCCACTTTTAGGAAAAAAAAAAATTGTGCTTTTTTGCCCAAAACACCCCTTTTTCAAATAATGGTATCTTCCCAATGAAAAGTTCTGTACTTAATCTGGTTATCTTTTTATAAGGAACTAATTATGGTTTAACATTACTGAAATCTTGCAGTGATTTCAATTTTTTTTCTTAATATAGTGATCAATCAAACTTAGTAAATTTTCAGTATTGAAAATCCTCTAAAATGAGCGAAAATAGGGTAAAATCTATTTTGATCGTTGCCATGGCAACAAAGACCGAGAGTTAAAATTATCATCATATATGTTAGTTTTGACCAAAGGGCTATCCATACACAAAGTATGAAAGAAATCCATTTTTTGAAGTTTGCCGCCATTTCTTTGATTTTTACAGCACTTTGCTCTTAAAATCCCCCTTCAAAAATCCCTTAGTAGGATGAAAATGTCACTTACTTGCATCTTTCATCATGTCCGCAGAAAAAAGGAATTACACCAACTCCGTATGCACTATGTCCAACACACTCCGGGTTTCTTTGTAAAACACAGTTGTCAAATGTCTGTTTGTGAAAGAATGTGCAAATTCAAATCATTGTTAAAGTATGCAATCTAGTAATTTTATGCAATCAGCCTAGTAATACGACAGAATTCTTTGACAACAATTCGTATTTATGAGGTCCTTTGGGCATCAGTTAAAACAAACACAGACAAAATATTTGCAGGGAACACTAAAACAAAGACACAAATTGGCACAAAATTGCTGGCCGGGTCAATGACACCGCCGTTGCGAAGCGCTCTGGTTCAAGACCAACCCGAATTTCCGACTTTTCTTTTTCCCTTCTTCCTTTATTCCCGGATGTAGCTATTGCGTCATCAAACGATGACACGTAATTTATTGGCACGAAATCGCTGGCCTCATAGTCCACCAACAACGGTAAAGAATAGGGCATTCGATTCATTTGACTCTTTATGCAACATTAGTTTCATGCTTTATTCCGTTGTCGTTCGTGGAACCTGGACTATGGCTCCCGGCGGACCATATCTCCTTTTACACCGGTCCCCTTGGTATCTAAGCGTGAGATTTACCACTGGACCACAGGGTTCTGTGTTTAGTTGGATACCAGTGAAACGAGCGCTAATGTATTCAGTCCTTATTAGTTTAATTATATGCATGGGTCTTTCACAACATGCAGAATGATATGGTTATTGGTATCATAAATTAAAAGAATTACCAAGAATACCAAGTGTATTTGCATATAATCACAACAGCACTGATATACAAGTTTTGAGCAAGGACTATTCTCCAAGCTTCCTGCCATTGCAGTATAATAAAAGGGTTATGACAGTTACTAATATCATGTTTCAATATGTTAGGTCTATCCTGTGGCTTTAAAACTACTCGTTTTAAAAAACCAGACGTACCGGGAATATTTTTCTTTCATCGCGTCGGTTGAAGTTTTTCTGCACCGTTGATTTATCACCAATAATGGCCTGTAGTAGTAGCACTGAAACTCGTCTTGATAAGGGATCACGGATCAGGTTGAAGTATAGCGCTTGATTGCTACCATAACTACAGGATCATCACGAATATGATGAATGGCATCATTGAAAAGTTAGAGACCTCAAATGACCAAAAAGAATGATAAAAGTATAGTATGGATGAATAACAAATAAGTAAGCAGAAAAAAAAATAATTGCTTTGAACATAGTTTGTGTGTATTTACAATTTTGCAAACCCCACAAAAAATGGTTGGTTTTATGCAACCTAGAAAGTTCATTACCCAACCACAAATTTAATTTCTTAAATTTGTACTTTATATGCAAACAACGCCTGTCGTTTTGCTATTTTGGGAGCTTCAAAATCAGAGAAAACGACAGGGGTCAGATTTGAACATGTTTCATAGGGATTAAAGGTATATAGACCAGTTCACCTGTTTCTAAGGATTAAAAAATGCCTGTATTCCTCTATAGCTCAATAACCCTTTGATTTTTTTGCCCAAAATGTAAATACCTGTTCGAGTCATCATTGGGGAAAACATTTTTAATATTGATCCGATTGGTTTAACATTGTTTAACTATCCATTTCTTTATGTTAAATAGCTCAAAGAGATGTAACAGAGGCCAGAGCGCTGATCCCCAATAGACCATGTGGGCCTTACCACTGTAGTTTTCTACACTAATCACATATGCGGGGCTACAATCCTACCGAATGATCTCAGATAAAAGATGTTAGAGATAACGATCAGTAAGCTCTCGAGCTATATACCAACCGTGTATCTACCTAGAATAAATCAAATTAGAGCAAGATCCTGATGAAATACAAACACTCTTTCTCAAAGGACAATATTTAAATGATGTTGGCCTAGGCCTATGCCTTCCCCGTTGAAGCCACCGTTTTGCCAGCCTTCACCAACATAGCAAGTCTTCCAAGACCAACCGCAGTCTCGTCTTCAAACAGGTTTACTTGATGTGGAATTCAGCTTAGTCCAATTCTTAAAGGAACTATGTCGTGATTCTATATTTGGAAAATTTGTATGGATGGAAGCTTAATTAACGTAGATTAACATATAAATCAAAATAAGTTTTGAAATTGTCCACATTTGTTGAGTAATTTTGCCTTTTAATTTTCCGCCCAATACTTACGTCGACCTCGAAACGATCCGAACAATCCACATCGCGGCAAATGTGACGTCACAGTTGGACCATCAATAATCGAGTTTGCCACTTTCCTATTCGAGTGAACTGCCAGAGGGGGTAGGACATGCCATCCTAACAGCAACACCTTGAATTCAAATCGGCATCACATCCGGCTCGACGGCGAGTGCTAGTCCTTTTCAAAGACTTAACGGTAGGAAGGAGCTCTTACGCATATCGACGGTTATACTCAGACTTGACTACAGTCTAGGCCTGGTCACGAATATGTAAATCTAATGACCGTTATTAGAATTTACACTATTTGCACGGGTTCGCCCCTCCCCCCGACGGATTTTGAAGTCAATAATTATCTTTATTTATCATGATATTACTAGATGTATTGAACTAGGGTTGCAGTTAAGAGGAATTTGTTAATGGTACTGGGACCGAGGCTACCATAGTAAATGCACGTAGCCGTTCCACAAATTCCCGTTTTGGGAAATCCCCAAAGCCCAAATCGAGCAGGTCGTGTCCTACCCCCCCCCCCCCCCGTGAACTGCGATCGATGTGCTTTTTGTTTATTCAATATAATGTCAAACACACGAAATTAAACAACATAGACAGTCTGTAACTTATTTTTTTTTACTTTCATAATCCATCAATATTACAGTGTCAGCAATGAACAAAAAATAACAATTCGAGTCAAACACTATGTTTTGGTCATCACTGACGTCACGAGGAGAGCAGAATTGGCGCTTTTGATCAATGAAGCCTTGACGAAATCCGCCCGTTTCCTTCGTATGTCAAAAAAACAAAATAAAATGCCTTATTTTTGTTAATTTTACATCAATTGTATTATTTTTTCGGGACTTCGTGATGTATGTACAATATATTTTATGAATGTAAGTCAAACCTGACTTGACAAAAATCTTACCTATTTCCTTTAAAGACCTTGAAAGATGAGACTACTGACAGCATGGTCGGAATACTAACGTAGCACTTTTTTATTATCCCTTAAATCCCTAAATCCTTTTCACTTTTCAAAAATCACTGTAGGCGGAACCCTGCCTTGTGCTGAGTGGCAATTGCTCCTAGATCTACAATCAACCTATCCCCAAAACATCTCCCTCTTTGTTGCTGGTGATCGTAAGGTTGGTGGTAATTTTCTTTTATGTAAGTAATTGATACATTCCTCAACTTGAAGGAAATCGGCAGATAGACGTACTGACATAACAGCTGTAAATATTCGCCGTTCTTCCCCCTTCACATGTACAATCCAAAACTTAAATGTAAATTGTATCCACGGTAGATATGCCAGGGCCAACAACAATAAATTGAAAAGTTTTAGTTTTGTGGTGTTTCACTTTAAGTGATTTATTGGTATGAAACTACGGCACATACATAATGAAAAAAATCCCTAAATAAAACGTACCAGATG
>JAMKCH010027682.1:0-18667 GCA_023653785.1 Ophioderma brevispina
CTTCGTGCGTCGTGTACCGATGTACATGCACCAGTAAAACTATAGGTCATAAATTTGTCAGATAATAAAAATATCATGCTGCTTAAATACAACCTATACGTTTTCTGATCATAATGAATCCCGCAATTGAATAGCACAGCCCTCACATGATACAGGCTGGCATCAAGTCACTCGGGTAAAGGTCTGAATTCATAGCTTGATATGAATTGTCGTAGACATATTCCGGTTACGCCGGAACTTCACCAACGTTCACAATCATAACAAGTCCCTTGCTCACCACAATTCATTATTATTCAGATCTGAATTTCCAGAAATTGCCACAAACCTTGCACCTCCCCCTACCCGGACCTCCTGTTTTTACTGTGTTTACAGAATGTAAAAAACTCCAAATTGTTTTCAAACTCAGGGAAGTGATTTCAGTAGGGTCCATTTTCATTATGTCAATTTTTTCATGCCATTATGTCCCTTTAATTGTATCCCTTTTTTTTCAAATTGTTTGGTTATCACTTGAAATTACTAATTAACTAAGGTAACCTATTCCTAAATTGAAATTTACTATCTAACGTTGGTTCAACAAGATTTGAATTGCAGTTTGTTCTTGGTGATGTACTTTGCACATTTTTTCTGGTAATTTTTCTTGTCTCTTATAAATCATTTAGATAAACCAAAGGAATTATGAGATTTGAATTTATGTAATGAAGTCTCAGATTCGGTTTTTTAAGAAAGCTATATTGTAATCACCAATTACATATTTATTCTCCTCTGATATTTTGTTTAAGGGGGCTGTTAAGTCAGGAACTTAGTCAACATTGCAGTTTATTAGTTTTTTCATGTTTAATGCATTAACATGTTTTCTTTCCATATATTTTAACGAATCTATATATTGATTTTTTCCTCATATTTTGGTTCATTTTACTTGTACTATGCTACGCATTTTTGACTTAAAACAATCACCTGGGCTGAACTGCAAAAATGGCGGGTTTCGCGTATTACGCAATACGCATCTGTGCTAATTCGGCGCGCGCTATGTCAATACGCATCAAAACGCCCTTGATTGCATCGATTCGATATGACGCATACCCCTGGTAACTTGTAAGCAATTGTAAAATTTTTGCCCCCGTGAGATTCGTTGCAAACAGAATGGGATTTTCATTCACGATGTTGCCTCTATTGTTGCAATTTTGATCATAAGTATCCATATGAAGTAATTTGACCCGGTGCATAAGCAGTGTAAGAATAAGAGCATGAAACGCTTTTGGTTTTTGGAATAAAGAATAATTTTCTAGCGAAACGGGACAATATTGGACAAAATGGCGATTTTCTCTGTTTTCCTTTGAGATAATTCGTAATTTTCGTGTCCCAGTTCGCGAACCATATCAGCACATTTAAGAAATGAAAGCATCGTATAGAGCAGCATATCATCTAGGTCGGTATTTTTTTTTTAGTTTTTCATTTTTGGTTAAAAATCGTTTGGGGAATGTTTTTTTAGTGTCAACCTTTGAACAATCTGGCGTTGTTCCAATTGATTTTGGCCTTTTTTTTGGGTCAAATAATTTTTGATAAATAGTGCGAATTTGAAAAAAGGGGAAATACCGACCTAGAATTATCACTCTGGAATACAAAAACGCACAAGGCACAATTTTTTACACATTTCCCCTTTTTTATAGGGAACCAAAAAAATTAGTGACAATCACCATTTTTATGATTTTCTCAAAAAATACGTATTTGGGGTAAAATATTAGCAATTTTGGATCCTTGAGTCATTTCCTTCTCAAATATGTAACTTTATTTAGGTTGAACAACAATTAAGAGATACGGCAAAACATTCCTTTGAATTCCTGACTTAACAGCCACCTTAAAATGGGACAACATTGGGCTATTCGAAAAAAATGCCCCCCCCCCCTCTATAGATGGCAAAAATTTTGTCACAAAATATCTGGAATTCCTGGCTATCCTTCCATAAATGCTCTGGAATTCCAACAACCTTCCAGGAAATTACCAGAAGTCCGGACACTAACCTTCCGTAAATTCCAGGAATTCCTAACTACCAATGTAAAAAAAAATATGGAATTCCCATCCCAAGAATATGGTTTTGGGTAAGCTGGTGTTGAAAAATTGATTTTTTTCCGGAATTTTCTTGGAAATCGTTAACAAAACACTGGAATTCCGTAAACCTCTATACATAAATGGCTGGAATTCCCACCCCGTATTAGGCAGCGGAATTCGCTTTCAAAGTGGACAAAAAGCTGGAATTCCGGGGCCCTCTAACGGGGGGGGGGGCATTGTTTTTCGGAATAGCCCATTCGTGGTAACGATGTTGCCGGTAGACATCTATAAAATATTGAAAACAATTATGTATTTTCTTTGGTAATTTCTTCTTGGTTATGAACATGACTCCACAGTGGTGTACAGGGGGGGGGGGGGGGGGGAAGGTGGGCAGCTGCCCCCCATGTGGGGAATCTTGCCCCCCCTCTTGCCCCCTGAAACAATTAGTGATTAATAGGCCATACACTATACACACAAATTTTATATCTGAGCTTGCCCCACCTGAATTTATGTGACCCCCCCCCCCCTTTGACCCCTGAAAAAAAAGCTGGTTACGCCACTGGACTCAACAATTACAGTTGGCGAAAGAATTTTATATAGGAACCGTGACACGGGAGGCTTATTGCATTTCAATCAATACGTACAAACAGCAGCTGCCACCTTGTGAACCTGAGCCAGCAGGGGGATCCTACCAACTATACACCATGACAATCACTGTGAACTGTTTCAGATCGCCCATGGTTTGCAGCTACCTCTGCAGAGGGCCGGTACAACGGGTTGGACATTTGGTGAACCCCACTTTTTGGCCTCCCGTTGAAATTTCAGCAGCCTGACGGAATAAAGTACAGTATCCCCTGCACTTTATTCCGTCAGGCTGCTGAATTCAAGTGGGAGCAGACAAAGAGGGTGCAGTACCAACCCCGGTAGAACTGACAACACGAGCAGACCTTGATGGCTATAGCAAATGCAGGGACAGCAAGGCGCCCGGATCACCATCACTTTAAAAGGACAAAAACAGTCCTTATAATTGAATAACAATTAGATGGAGTGAGAACCTGTCAAATATTTTACGAGAAGAAGTTCAAGTAACAAGAGCTTGTAGCGGACTCACTTTCCAAATTGAAGTCGGAAGTCAGGGCCTCTGGCAAACATCACTGACCAAATGCAATGCTGCTCTTTGAGTACCAAGAAGAAAAAAACATATTATAAAAACCTCAGAGCCTTAGAGTATCCATACCATATGGTTATGTCAAACATAAATTATTCAAAAAAGATGGACTTTAAATCAATGCCAAGAATAGGGAAGCGGAACGGTTGGGTACAACAAACCGGCTTAACCACGAGAGTCTGGTCCGCACATACCGAAAAATAAATATAAAAAAGTCAATAAGGAGGTCACGCAACATGCGTTATTTTCTTGTACAAGAGAAGACAAGACAATCGCTTGACCTCAATATGGACGAAAACGCTCTGGAAAAGGTCCTAATTTCAGGTCCAAAAACCTGAATTCATTATAAAATCTGTATTTGTTGCGGAATGTCAACTACATATCTAAGTTTGTCTAATAGGACGTGAAAGGGTGTCTGGGGTTAAAAACACAAACGAATTAAAAGCGACGAATTATAAGTTTTGAAAAAGCGTGGTCTCTGAAGTTATAGAAATCCCAACAAATTTTAAGCACCCAAATAATTAATTGAATTGTGTGCTACAAAATAGTTTGTGTACGTGTTAATCTATCTATTTAAGAAAGCGAAGACCACGGAAAATGTATAACCTTACATTTTAATGGATCACGGAATGGAATTTCATTGCTATAAACCCACGGGCCTCATTTCCACCGATTTGACTGCAGACGTGTGCAGGGAATGTGGACAATGGCAAGTCGTTTGTATTGTATTTTGAAAGCCCATGTAAAATGACCTGTCCAACAATTTGAGGTGAACAATAGTTACCTTGGGTGACCTGCCGACTAACTGTAAAAAATTATGTAGCGTAGAACGTCATAGTTAATTAGGTAAATCACAGTAAAAGTTTTTCTTAATTTAAGTAAAATTTTATTTAATTCAGTGATTTTTTTACTTTTATGGACTTGTATACTTACAGTATCTTTTGTGTAATTTTATATAACTGGTAATTTTTGTGTAATTTCTGTTTTTGAAGGGGAGATTCCCCGGAGACAAGTTTTGCTATTTCACCCCCCAGACAAAGCGAAGACATGCAGTGTCTAATTAACGGTGAAAATGTCACTCTCAAAAAGAGTGTGAAACGCTGTAAACCACTCCAAGATTAGTTGTTTTTGACTTTAAAAAGAACAAATATCTACTCAAAAATGGTGATCAGTCCAAATAGAGTGAATTTCAATCTTTTGGGAGTTAAACAAAGACGAAGTCCACTCTGTTGAGAGTGTTTTCTCTATTTTGAGTGAAAGTTCACTTTTTGAGTGAAATTTTCTCTTTGAAAGTACAAAGCCATCATTTAGAGAGTTTAAAGAGTTGCACTCTTTTGAGGAGTGACATTGCTCTCGTTTACAGTTAGAGAGTAAGGAATGTTCCTCAAGCCACCTTGACAATTTTCAAAAATTTGATATTTTTGCACACTAAGTTGTAAATTGACTAGGAAACTATAACTGCGAACGTTGAGAATGCTAAAAATGCGCATTTATCACAAAATAAACGATTTTGTAATTGAATTGGGATCCCAAATGGTACTTATCGGCGAGCTGGAAATGCTACATTTATGTCCGTCCATTGATGAAATAGTGTACTCGAGAAAATAACCTATAACTTGACTTGTCTGAACTATTAAAAAACAACTAATGGATGAGCGTAGACAGTACTGGCGCCTATTTCCCGGCTATTTCACATGGAAGGCCGTTTCCAGCAGCCGTTGAATTAGACATTTTCGAGTAACCATTCACAGGTATGTTTACTAGCCAGTTACCAATGCAACCGTGAAAAATCTCCAATTTTTAAAAAAAAAAAAAAAAAAAAAAAAAAAGTGCTAATATTACTGTAAGTGTATAAGGCTTTGCACACTCCCGTTAGTACATGGGGGATATAGGACCCCCTGCAAACCACTTTGCCGGTATTTTTTTTATCCAAACTGTCGTCATCGAGGGGGGACATCAACCGACCACATAACAGGAAAAATGAAAAATCGGTTGTAACGACCAAATGGAGGTCCAAAAACATTGGGTAACGACCGACACTCCAATTCTCCGCCAAGAATGAAAAAAACACTTTCCATAGGACTTTTCCATAAATTGGTCATAATGGAGAATAATGCATTACATTGCTGAAATAAAAGTTTTAAAAAGTTAGTCCAGTACGATTTAGGGACAAAATCAAGTTTGAATAGCGTCCCAAAATGCCGTATTTTATGTAAGTAGCATAATAACGTAATGGCCGATTTGAATTTGTTCCACCAAAGATTATGCGCAACTGATATTAGGCAATTACATAAATATTGGGCAAAAAATTTACGTTGAAAAACAAAAAGTTGGCGTCCACATGGACCCCGCCCCCCCTTTACACTTAAGTGTTAACCATATAACCGTGATCTGATGGGAAAAGTTATAGGCATGCACCATTGATATACCTATTTTCTATTGATATGCCTGTAAAACCAGTGTAACCATTTACAGACCAAGTGGAAAAAAATAAAAAGGCAAAAGGAAAGAAAGTGCCCCAACCCCCCCAAGAAAATCCGAAAAAGTCGGGAGGGGAAAAAACACCCCCCAAAGCCCCGCCCCTACACCAACACCAATCCCCCCATCAGACAGAAAATTGCTAGGACACGATGCTTGTTACTTGGAAATACCAATTGCATAATATTGAACCAACCTCTCGTGTTGCAGTGCTGTAGTGGAGGGGAACACACTGTAATTAGCAGGAGTTCCCCCCCCCCACCCCTCCCCCGGGGATATTCGTTTTCTAAAAGGCCTTCTTCCCCTTCCCCCATCTTATGGGCACATTTAAAACGGTACGTAATTTTTATTTTTAAGGGGAAGAAAATGCCAATTATTTGCAGGCCTTGGGATTTTACATGTAACTTCTTGTCACAATGTAATTTTAAAAGCATGAGAATGAGTTCATGAAACTTACCATCCAGCATATGCAAAAGGTCCTGAAAACAAAATGTTGGGTCCACATGGACCCCGCCCCTTTACACTTAAGTGTTAACCAGATAACGTGATCTTGATTGGGAAAAGTTCTAGGCATGACCATTGATATCCTTATGTTCTTTGATATGCCGCTAAAACCGTGTAACCATTTAAGACCCAAGTGGAAAAAGAACATTCAACTGAAATCTGACAGAAAATTGCTAGGACACATATGGCTTGTTACGGAAATATCCAAATTTTGCATAAAGATTGAAACCACACCTCTCTGTGTTGCATGTGCTGTATGTGGAGGACACACACTGTACATTAGCAGGAGTCCCCCCCACCACTCCCCCGGGATTTCTTTTCTAAAGGCTCTCCCCTTCCCCCATCTTATGGACATTTAAAACGGTACGTCATTTTTTATTTTTTAAGGGGAAAGAAAAAAGGCAAATTGGCAGGCCTTTGGGATTTACATGTAACTCGTGTACAATGTAATTTTAAAAGCATGAGAATGAGTTCAGAAACTTACCATTCCAGCATATGCAAAAAGTCCGAAACAAAATGTGGCGTCCAATGCGAACCCCGCCCCCCCTTTACACTTAAGTGTTAACCATATAACCGTGATCTGATTGGGAAAAGTTCTAGGCATGACCATTGATATACCTATTTTCTTTGATATGCATGTAAAACCATTTACAGACCAAGTGGAAAACATAACATTAAACTTAAATCTGGACAGAAAATGCTAGGACAAATATTGCTTGTTACTTGGAAATATCAAAATTTGCATAAATATTGAAACCAACCTCTCTGTGTTGCATGTGCTGTATGTGGAGGACACACACTGTACATTTAGCAGGAGTCCCCCCCCCACCCCTCCCCGCGGATATTCTATTTCTAAAAGGCTTTCCCCTTCCCCCATCTTATGGCACATTTAAAACGGTAAGTCATTTTTTTATTTTTTAAGGGGAAAGAAAAATGCAATTATTTGCAGGTCTTTGGATTTTACAGTAACTTCTTTGTACAAGTAATTTTAAAAGCATGAGAATGAGTTCATGAAACTTACCATCCAGCATATGCAAACAGTCCTGAATAAAAGGCGAGCGGTAGCTGCCCATAAAATCGGGCATTCGCGTCGTGTAAAGGCGCCCTCAACGTTTTGGTATGGCCTGAGAGCAATTAACATAAAGAAACATCATTCAAGTTCTCGTTTTCGCATCATTTGGGGCAAGTGTTAAATTGGTGATAGGGTTTAGGACCATGGCAGCGTTTCACAACTTGGGTGTAGCGGGTGAATGTGAAAGGGTCGCGACTACTTGAGTATTCATGAGTATTAATAATTTTAGGAACAAAAATTTAGTTTTGCATTATGATAAGTGGCGATGTAGTACACGATTAATTAGAAATTTCAGTATTATTCAATGCTAATAATATAATAATAATTATACTAAAAGTGGAATAATGCGAAAAATTAATCATTCATTAGTTTATAATGAGCTATTTTTGTTATGTAAATTACTAGCCTTTGTTATTCCACCTCATTGCATAAATTAATATTCATATCCTTTGACGGAATAAGAGCAAACAAAGGATAACGTTAGGCGAACCGAAATTCCCCCTAACGTCCAACATTCTTGAATAACAAAAGAGAATTTCCCCCTTAAACCACTATTAGAATAATAACGAAACTAAATATTCCTTATCTAACAAAAAGGTTAAGGTATTCCACTTGACTAAGATTTTACATATGAGGGGAATGTCCTTATTTGCCCTATATTTTAGAGTGTATATAGATGTCTATTTACTACGGGACGGATATTGGCTACGCGACCTATAAGTAGTCAACTCTACCTTGAATAATCCGTACAATCCCATTAAGATAATCATGTACCAAAACCCAAACACCCTTAGCCACTGTCAGAAAGACTTGAAGGCGGTATGACCACGGAACACTGTATACGTGAGGGCGATAAACACTGTAAGAAAGAAAAGTCAACTCATAATGACATGTGAAGTAAAAAATGCTTTCTTTTTATAAAGGTCGCATTCGGAAATGAATAGCAAATATTGAACAGAAATATTATAGTTAAGTCAAAATCCTCAAATTCCGTGACTAATCTTTGGCAAGTAAGGTTTGACGATTGATTTGACTTCAAAGGACATTTTAATATCAAACGGGTTTGAGTGAGTTTAAAAGTATCGTTTAAAAATGAGAAAAATACATTGAATTAAATTTATGTAGGGTTACCTACTTGTAGCATCTGGAATTTGTCCCCCATTGAAGTTTGTGGGGAAAGTGCCCCCTCCCATGTAATCACGAGAAGAGGCCAAGAGGGCAAATATACCCAACATACTTAAATCAATGTATTTTATAAATTTTGAAAAATACTTTTAAACTTAATCGAAAGAGATAAGACCTTGACTTTGCTGAATAAATGTTTACCTGTAGCCTATTTTTGTTGTATATCTTCATAGCGAAGCATTTTACAGACAGGTCACCATAAACTTTTTTTGTAATCCTTGTTACACACGAACAATTTGGAGCTATACTAAAAACGTATTTGGACCATATTTAACACATGATACCCCTGCAGAACCTTTTACCCTCCTGTGGAAATTTTCCAGAGGGACATGTGGGCTTAAAAACCTTCTAAAATGTCTTGAAAGTCAAATCATCGTCAAAACCTTACTTTAGATTAGTCACGGAATTGAAGATTTTGACTTAACTATTAATAATCGGACCTAAATAATTTTCAAACATCCAAGGAAATCAAAAGATTAAAAGGGCCGTTTGGCGATCTAGAACCTTTTGTTCAACAGTGTGTCAACAAAATCTCGTCGAAAAAAGCTTGTTTCTAAAATTTTCCTCCATTGTGATACATGGCATTGTTGATGAGCAAATTTGTATTGCCGGGCCTATTGAACAACGGTACACTCCAAAAATGTTGAGTAAAAAATGACACAAGCTCTTAAGTTGAGTAAAATATAGTCAAAAGTTGAGTAAACCTCCACCAAAGACTGAGTATATTTTTTACCCACAATGACTAATGCTGTAGTCAAACAATGAGTAAGGTTTACTCAACTTGTACTAAGATTGTAACCTCAACATTAAGAGATGTGACTTTTTTACTCAACATGAGTAAAATAACTTACAGTGTAGTAATTTTCCAAAGTGTTATCTTGCCGAACGAAACGGATAGGGTCTGCATGTAGGATTAGAGGTTATAAGCCCACAGGCCAAAAGGTTTAAGATGAACCTTTGATATGTCGGTTTTGACAGGGTCTGTGGATGAGAAATGGTCTCTTTATTTTATTAGTTTGAAATCCTTGTCGAAACGTGAAAGGTGTATTAGATGTTGAGTAATTGTAGTAATGTTACGAGGACATTTCCAGAAAACAAATCGCCTCCATTTTTTGTTTTGTTTTGCATTAATTTGAAATGCTCACCCATGATAAACCCCACATTTAAGGAAAGCTATATTCAAGTCAGACCTTAGTTAGAGAAGGACTGTGGACCCTCATATATATGATATTGACATATTTGAGAATGATGTTATGGAAAAGATGTGTTACTGCATGGGTGGCCACGGGTTGTGGGTCTCTACTTCTCCGGTTTAGCCAAAAAACCGTGTAGAAGTGTGAAGTAATTAATATCCACCGTACTCCCAGTCCGGCCACAGCGGTTAAGGAATGGGGTACTCAATTCAGTTGATTCTTCACGCACCATTAGTTTCCCGCTTTATTCTGTTAATAAAGCGGATGATATGAGCACTTAATAGGCCACGGTGAAAACTGGGTGAAATGGGATGGTTTTTTCCAATATTGTTGATGTCATTGTCACATAATACTAGGGCATGTATGGTAAATATATTTGTTAGTAATTTTTTAAAGGTGATAGGAAAATGTGCCTATGTTCATCATTCATATCAAAAATCAAAGGGGCGGAGATACTCCCCTCACGATAAGATTTGTTACAAAACTCCTTGGTAAGACAAAGGTTGACATGCCCTATAGTAGTCTTCTCTCCTCAGACCCCTCTTTCAAAAACATCTCTCTTGATTTCTTTCTCAACTCTGAGCTAAACCGCTCTATCCTGCGGAGCGCTCACGGATGATTAGGCAGTGTTGTTGGAGCTCTCTGTTTGTGGAATGGGGGGCCTATAGAATAAAAGGGTCAAATCGATGTAGACTCATGCTACTCAGAAACATTTTTTCTATGAAAAAAACATTGTTCATTCTAAGCAAGAACCCATTCTCCCAGGTCCAAATACTTCCTATAAATAACCAGTTTTTACATACAATCACAGGTTTATGTATTTGTTGATAATGCAGACCATTGTTAAACATGAATACTGGTATGGCAGTAGGGACTATAAATCTGCTGTGCGGGGCTGACTGTGTGCGAATCGATAAAGAAATTAAAGTAAATGAATATACTACGGAACAAAAAAAAATTGTGGCAAGGATTGCAGATGACCTGCGCCTTCATAAAGTCCTGAATCACAAGATTGTTGTTTTTTAATAGAGCCAATCCTAATCTCTTTCAAGTGTTGAAAAAATGAAAAGAATCGACTGAAAATAAGCCAGATATGACAATTTGTAATCACACTAGACCTCTTTTTCCTTCATAGATATACGGGGCAAGCATTATGAAAGTAAAAATTAAGTTACCTTCAGTCGCAATTATCAATGTAACCGTAATTTAGTGTGGAACTGGCATAGTAAATGTTCACTCAAAATCTCACCTAATTAATCCTGATGAATAAATGAAAAGGGTTTTCAACACTACTATACTGTAATCTAGGTATAGATACATGCTATGCCAATAAGGGACTAAACTCTTAGCAATATCCTAAACAATGGGAAGATCTTGTTTTCTTGCTCTGCAACAGTGCAACAATTGGTGTTTGGATTTGTCATATCAGTTGGCACATTGGTATAAATAAATTCATTGAGTAATCCGTAGTTGAAATAATCAAGAGAATGTAGCTTTAAGTCGACAAAGACATCATGATATTCATGATATTGTACATTCTCACAAACACAAGTTTAATGTGTCTAAATCCCATAGGAATAGAGAAAAAAGGGGTGTGCTTACAAAACCTGCCATATCTAACGTATTTTTCAGTCGATTTCTTTCATTTTTTCAACACATGAATCTAGACATGTAGACTAAAACAGCAACAAATCTATGCTAGTGATCTAGTGATTGCATTAAGGTGAAGTTCATCTTTAATCTGTGCACATATTTCTTGAATCACGTAGTATACTATAAAATAACGTGTGTTTGTGTACTTACAAAAAAACATGTGAAATAAACAAGTGATATTGCTTGTCGTTAAATTACAGTATAAGTTGTAAAATAACGGATTTACCGTAAAATTACAAGATGTTCATAGCAACCAAAATTGCCATCAATATGTCATAAATGTTAATCTTCCCTGTTGGCCAGCGCACGTGTTGAAAAAAAAAATGCAGGCCCAAGCACAGACTATTATTGTTGTAGAAATTCTGTTTCATATTGTCAAGCTTACTCAAAGGTATACTTATGTCTCACATACAGTAGCTGTAGCAGCTTCGGATTAGCGGGGCAAGATTGTGTTTTTTTCGTCCAGCTCATCGATATCCCTCCGCGGCCAATTTGATTCTTAGTTACGATGATCATGATTATATTTAATTATATGTCTGAATACTTTTACCATATTCTGTATTTTTATAGCACCAAATTTGGGCTCTTCTGTATCTTGTCACATCGTCGGCCGCGTCACATACTGACATGACTGACGTATTTGCAAAATACGCATTTCGAGAAAAACGGCTTTGAATATTTTGTGATTTTAATTTGCCCCATACTGTTAATTAAAACATAATTTGCGCGTGTGGTCTAGCGGAAAAGTGCAGGACTCGTGATCAATTGACCGTGAAAATCGTGAGTTCGAGCCCCACTATGGCAACGTGTTTGTGTCCCTGGGCAAGACACTTAGTCTCAATTGCCTCGTCCACCCAAGCGAAATCTGGGTAGCCGCTATGGGGAATATTACGATCTAACGGCTGATAGGCTTGTGCTCTTGTAAGGCATGTCTTCGAGCAGCCACCTAAATGAAGCGAAATGATTGTGACGATTTCTTGAAGGCGGCGTAATAATAATTGTGAGGCGCTGTGTGCTTTGTAGAGCGCCATATAAATGCTCCGTTATTATTATTATTATAATTATATTTCAATTAAAACCTAGTGGAAAATCACCGAAATAAGTTAAATTTCAAGTATATTTAACTAATCAGCTTCCAATTTATTTAAATATGCGAAAAGATGATGTTAAATAAAATACGTCACTATGTGAAAACGTCAAAATAGCAATTTCAACGTGTAAATAACCAATACGACGCGCAAATAATCGTTATCTGACGCGTTTGCGCAAATACGTCACTATGTGAAAACGACAAAATACCAATTCTACCGTGAACTGCAAAATACGTCGCACAAACCACGTCACTATGTGATGCGGCGAATACTTCATGATGCAGATACGATGCTATGGGCCTGCGCAGTATAGATTTTTCGACAAAATACGTTGTTATGTGATGCGGACAATTTTATGTTTTGTAAATACGGGTAGACGTTTCATACAGAAGTCCCATTGATACAGTACAAATGAGGTATTACAATTGATTCCGTCATGCGCTGTACGACGTTGTGCAGTAGCGCTTGACGGAATGAACGGCAATACCTAATTTGCATGGGACTTATATATGAAACGTCTACCCATTACGTCGTAATTAGTTAATTAATATTTTACTAATTAAGCCACTTTGAGGTTTAAAATTTGGTGAATATGTAGAATAGTACAAAACAAACGTACATGCCAATTTTCTCCAAAATGTCGAATACGTCACTATGTGACGCGGCCGACAACATGTTGTATTCTCATTGGCAACTTCATTTAGTAAGTACAATTCTGCCTGCCAAAGTAGTATAATAGGGATTGGTTTCCCTTTAAAATGATTTCGCCTTCAAGAAATCGTCACAATCATTTCGCTTCATTTAGGTGGCTACTCAAAGACATGCCATACAAGCGCAGAAGCCTATCAGCAGTTAGATTGTAATATTCCCCATAGCAGCTCCCCAGATTTCGCTTGGACAGACGAGGCAATTGAGATTAAGTATCCGGCCCAGGGACACAAACAAGTTGACCAGAGTGCGGCTCGAACTCACCATTTTAACGGTATATTGATCACGATCGTCGTCCTGCACTTTTTCCACTAGTCCACGTTCTAATGAACATAGATTGCCAAATTAAGTAATGGTCCTAACGTGATCTTAATATTTTTTCATTTAGCTCCTCATATGCCAGATATAGCCTATTTGCCATTTTACAGATGGCTGCACACTTGCCATTTTAAAATGGATGCAAGCTGCGTTTTAAAAATGGCTGCAATCTGCCATTTTGGATTTTGAGGTCTTGATGGTGTCTAAATGCTATAGATACCGTCTTAAAAAATACAAGTTGAAAACTTCACACTTTATTTGTCGTTATAGCCTATCTGGTCCAGATATTTATCACAGCTTTATTATTTTTCAAAATGGTGTCGGCAGGGGTCACGATGGTTTACCGACCTTATATCAAATTCACCTTATTGTTATGCTCCATCTCTTTCAAGAGAGCTCGCTTTTACTAATAGTCAATTATGCGTCTGCACCATCTTGGATTTAGTAGTCAAGTATTGTCCCGAAACATAAGAATATACCATTCTATCATATTGCAGTGCCATAAATTAGTGGAATGCACCTGAATTATTATTATGGGCCATCGGATCATTAAACCATTGCAGTGACGTCTACCTATTTACTAAACCGTGGTCTCAATTTCTAAGAATCTTCTGTTAATCAATGCCTAAAAGTGTAGATTTCGTATCTACGAACTACCTCAGGGTGGATTCGTATCTACGAAACTACGGGGGAATTTTAACCCACACTTAACATGTCTAACAGAATATTCGTAGCAATTGATCTCACGATTTAGTAATAGATTGACCATGTTGTGGTATTTACGGTGAACAATATAAATGGGTCTACAAAAATTAACCTAACAGAAATCATGTGAAATACCGACATTGGATACAGGGAGTTATTTTTGGTTCTGAATATTTGTTGTACTTTTTATTATTTTGTAACACGGAACGTGGTTGTTTTTTTTTAAACTATAATGCCTCCAGGTTTTTAACAGTTGCTGATTTTTAAAAATTTTCACCTATTTCTGTCTTATCTATGGTTGATCGTATTTTTCATGTATTGCATATTTTCCTTCAACGTATTATTTCAGGCGTGCAATCTTTGTCAGGTATTTTTCAAAATGGTAACATAAACCTTTGTTTCTTGGTTTTGGGCCTTAAAATATATAATTTTTTTTGATTTTTTTTTTGTTTCTAACTTATTTCCATTCAATCTTTAAATTTTCCTACTGTATAGTGGATTAACATTTTTAAGTCCTAATACTTGAATTTCATTACTTCAGATGGAATTAGCGACTTATAATTCTTAAAATTCGATTATTCTTGTTTTCCACTTTAATGTATCATTAAAGTCGGGTTTTTGTTAGGCCTCGTTTTATGATATCGTTTAGATTGTAAGGCAGTTTTACATGTCAATCGAGTGATTACTATTGCTTTTTTTTCAAAATCATTTTGTCTTATCCATATGGTTTAAACTAGTGTTGGTATGTCAAAACAACAAATTTGTTGGTCGTGGACGGACACCTATATTAACAACGTAGGGTTCTTCACCAGTTTTAGGGGATGCATAGGGGGTTACAAAATGTAGGGTTGCTTGAGGTAGAATATCCCATATTGACGATTCTTACGAAGTACACGAACAAAGCCACTTTTGAACATTTCATCTTTATTGCCAACAAAAAAATTGTTTATCTCAGCTTCTTTTGCCCGAAACCCTCAAGCGCATTTTTATTTTTTAGTCAAAAAGGCATGTGCTGCTAACCGTGGATTTTTTTATCGTTATTTACCTTATGGCTCATTTTTAAACTGTCGATAAGACAAAACATTATCAAAATGCACTTCCATAAATCCGCAATTTTAAAATATATGGTAGCGTGAAGCTGAAGCTGATACAATTTTCCCCCCGGGGGGGGGTGCAAATTGCTTTGGGTAGGGACGTGCCTCCGATAGTCTGCAAATATGACCCCTCTCTTTAACACAAATATGCCATTTTTTTCCTCAAAATGTCGACGTTATTACCAAAGTTTTTGGCTTTCATATTTATGCAAATTGGACATCATTTTCCAACACATTTTATAACATTTTAAAAAAGGGGCCTATTGCTCTACTTAATTGCATGAAAAAAGGAGTCTTTCATATACCAAAGGTTGAAAATGAGACCCATATTTTCCGGCACTTCCCCGTATGGGTCATATATGTTGAGTACCCTCCCGGACAATTTTGGTCTAAAAATGAAACAATTTCACCCACCTGCTATAACTGCAAATCTGGACAAGTTGTACCAATGCTGTAATCCTTGGCATACTCCGCGGGGACAGTACATTTCAAAATAAATCTTGTCCTGTATAACGTACTCTCATGATCGGTCGTTTAATATGTTTCCAAAGTGGATTATGATTCTGCATTTAGCTGATATCTGCGTTAAATCGGCGTTTATGGATAAATATCGTTGCCGATTAATATATTTCCAGGTATTAATCCTAAATCCATTCCTCTTGGCAAGTGCACTCGAAACTATGTTGTATTCCAAGTGCATATACCGGTGGAATTGATACAATTCATTAAATCTTGTCCGTATAAACTGGTATCCATCAGGCGTGTTCACTGGGGGGGGGGAAAATGGGTACCTGAGACTTCAAACCGACACGCACATGTACATTAATACTGCATCCCTACAGGATGATGTTGACTCGAAAAGGGAGAGATAATTAATCTTATCATGCCAATTAACAGCTTTCAACTCTTCCAGACTCAATGATGAGTAAATATACAAAATTTACGAATTGTTTGTTACGGACATTGGAGTTTACAATACATTGTGAGCAATGGTTTAATCAGGGAACCTCTCGAAAGAGAGGAGTCGTATTATTTATGAGGGCACCGCCCTACATATTGCTTTCGTCGTCGTTCGAGTTGTCTTATATAGGGTAGCATTTTGTTTACTTTACTTATTTGTTTATGCTAGACCCACGTAAATTGCCAGATCTTTAGGGTTATAGAACGGATTAGAAGGAGAGGTTATTTGAATTAATATGCAATATAATCGAAATCTGAAGAAAATCGGAAAAAAAACCTCTGAGTCTTAAGTGAATTGCGAGAGATCTTTTAGGCAGGAGAAGTGTTTTGAAGAAGGAATAAAATCTGCGTAAGTTTGTTTGAGCTCCGAGCGTTACCTATTTTCGCAAGATGGTTTCAACCAATTCAAGTGGCTAGATGTTCCTGTCCTCGGCTTCCTTACTTGGTGCAGGGGTTAATTTTTTAATTAGTGAAATGCCTGAGGCAATCTGGATACTTTTTAGGTTTAATTCTTCTCCTGTTGTAAAATATATGATATTAATCCTTTTTATAAACTCTAAGGAATATAGGGATATTTGTGCTGGAAATACGTAATGCTTGATTTTTGAGAAGACTCTTTGCTTGGGTTGTCGCCTTGCGACTCCCCGAAACCTCAATGGAAAAAATCGCACATCTTACGGCATAGCGCGTTTGCGAGCTGTCCACGTTGGAAGAACGGTACTATCCCAGAATACTTATTCAAATTGTCCATAACCTGGTATAGTTTTAAGCTTGTACTTCATTATCTTGACAGAATTGCAGTCTTAAAATACCTCTTCTATGCGTTTATTGGATATGTTGAAATCGATCGCGTGATCTAATCTAGAAGATTAGCACCTCATTTGTGAACCACCGTGTGAAGAATCGTGTAATCACAATATCCCATAATACATTGTGTCAAGCTATGCCAAATAACATTTGTAACAACAGTGGTGACGTTACGATGTGTACACGCATTCTAGTTACAAAGTCATTCGGGCTTGTCGCCCTCATGAATTCGTAACTTCCGACTCCACTCTTTCTTGAGGTTTCCCTTTAAACATAGTATGTCCAATTGTAAAAGTATCCAATAAGATGGCGTTTCCGGATGCTCTACACCATAGGAATCCTTGTTACACTTTATATTATAGAATAATGTTTTCTGATAATAATATTTCTAATCGTTTACCGCGTTGACAATTATGACAGTTACTGCCGCTACATCAATGTCCATAAACACATAACCAAGAGTACTTACACAACATAAGAGCTGCTACATTTTATAGCACTGGCCGGAACTTGACTCTCTGGCCCACATTCACCAAATATTGGTGCGCCAATAAGTTACGGCCCATAAGTATCATTGAGACGACTGCTGTAGACGCTGGACGATCATGACGACAAAGTGAGGACGCGCAGAAACGCGAGCATTTTGTTAAATCCTATCATGATATACATAAGTCACCTCAGATCCTGGGAAAGTTGTACCCAGTTCCGCCATGCAGCGCGCACTCAACATGGCTTACTTCCGCAGCAACACCATATCATGAGCGCCCAACCTACTGAGCCCCCGGCATTTTGCAGGATTCCTTTTGGAGATATGAAAATCCCGGGGCCAATCATAGCCCAATTACCATTCCTCACAGCTCCTAGAAGGCCCAAGTTTGACGCTTGAGTACAACTACTCCAGCTTCAACGACATATTGCTTCTACAGCATTAATCACACACAAGCAATACAAAAAGCCGTAATTTGATACTTACGAATTATATTCTACTGAACTGCAACAAACATAAAAGTCAGTGCGTAAATAGACAGACAACCACCAAGGATCAACCACCACGCATCATTAAACCTGTGGGGCGTTATTTTACCCTTTCTCTGAGTATGGTTTCTATATAATTCCAATGGTGCTATTTATGGGCCGCAATCTATGCTGTAGGCATTACTTTCCAATACCGTTGTATGAGGTGTTGTTTTTGTGTGTGTGTACTTGTGTATGTATATATGTGTGTTGTGTATGTATGGATGTCTGTGCGTTGTTTAATGTATGTATGTATGTATGTTGTATGTATCGTGTATGTATGGTATGTACGTATGTGTTGTATGTATGTATGTATTATGTAATGTATGTCTGTATGTACATGCTGTATGTATGTATGTATGTCTGGGTGTCTTATGTGTATGTAGGTGTATGGTATGTATGTATGTATGTCGGTATGTATGTCTTATGTACGTTGATATGTATGTATTAGTATGGATGTGTGTAAGGTAGTATCTAACTTATCGTCCAAAAAAGTTGGCCCGGAAAACACCCAAGTTTTAAAAACAAAGAGTACAACAAGCCATATAACAGTTTAATGTAGAAGATCAGCACAAGTATACCCAGTGCGTCTTTGCAACCATTGGCAAACTTATCACATTGTTCTTTTATTTCCTGAATTTCTTTATTGATAACGTTTATGATATTTCATT
>JAMKCH010027683.1:0-31404 GCA_023653785.1 Ophioderma brevispina
CATCCATGCTGTTCCCTCAGTCCATATCTTTTAATCAGTTAAAGTGAAAATCTTGTTATTTCTATTAGAAATTCATGAATTGTTTTGTGTATGAGAGATTTACCTCCACTACGGAAAATGAATGAGTTATCAGGTTTTATTGCCAGTGACACTTAACACCAAAAATATAGCTAGGGCAAAAAGGCCTCCTGATTACGAGCTGAGAAGGTTTTAAATAATTGAAGTGATTACATAATGATGCTTTTGAAAATTCAGTATTTTTAATGATTTTCTTTCTGTGCTGAACGTCGTCCTTTGGGTACGACATTTTAACATAAGATTTCTTCTGTTCGACCAATCCACGAAGTTCGACCTAGAACATATTCATGGCTAATACGTTTACTTAGAAATTCACACCATATCTGTTCTGGGTTTCTTACTGAATTGTTTACAGATTTATCTGAAAATTACGGCTATTTGTGTATCTCCGATATACACTTAATCCATATACTTAATCTACAATCAGATAAGTGCAAAGCAATTTTAAAAATCGGGACCGGATTGCGACAATTCACAAATGGGAAAAAAGACAATTCGTAACGTTGATACAGACAGATGCAAGGATTTATACAGTTAATTTGAACTTTTATTATTAAGCTAAAGACCTGCGACAATGCCAACTTTTTATCATAAAATGAAGGCCGCAATTTGTAATTTTAACAGTAAGCCGACTGGTTTAAACAGAAAAGTTTCCTATTCACGTTGAAGGAAAGCCTGGCGGATAAGGCAGAGAGATCGCCCTTAAAGTTGTACTAGGCTGCTAAATTGCCATTTTTGCGATATTTTGAGGCATTCATGCTTTCCTCTAAAATTGCCATAACAAGCTAAAACACTAAAAAAACTTCAAATTGCGAAGGTGGGGTTTGAAGGCTAGTATCAAAAACCACACAAACTATAAATACCTTAATAATGCTACACTCTACGTCAAAATCTTCAACTGAGATTGTTACGTCACCTTGACCAGAGGCCAAAACCACCTCTAAACGACGATTCAAACTCCTGAATAACTGGACAATACACTGTACTGATTACAAATTAAAACAAGTATTTATTTTAATTGTGTGTTTAAATCAATCCATTATAACATCGATTTTAGGTACCAATAACCAAAGATTTATCTATAATAAGGTTGTTAATTATGAACTATTAAACTTCCTACCTGTGTGTGCCGCGCTGACGTGCGGCTCAGCAAGATCACTATAAAAGATGCAGAACTACAGTCTTGCGAATAGTCCAGCGCAAAACTTCAATTTCAATAGTGGACGTGTCACGGACGACTTGTCCTGACCGAAGAAAAAAGCTCCTAATGACTCCCGAAGCATGGAGGTCGACTAAATATAAGTCCAACCCAAAGTGCTGTAGCTTGTTTATCGTTGGATAACTCAGAGGCCACGGAATCTAAACCGAACACTGCTACACAATCGGACAAAACTGCTGGAGCTGAGACTACTATGACAATGTCCACTACAGAAGAATATATTTGACTGCGATTACTGTCGTCTGTCAACTTGAAGCAACTATGTGTCACTATACTCTACGAATAACTTGGAGTAAGATGTTGTAAAACTCGGCTAATAACGTTGGAGCACGATGTAATGAAACTCTGACCATCTTCTCTCCCAGGGCTTTATATATCCTCTGTCAAACAAGTCTAGAAGGATCTAGTCCTCTCTATTGAGTCATGGGCTAATCTTAGCCCATTAATCATAGTCCCATCACCCTCATGCAACACACTATCTGCCTGTAATACGTAAGGGCGCCGCCTAATCAGTTCATTTCCATCACCTATGAGCACAACAGTTTAATGCAGCAGGGCGCCATCTATCCTTCATTCAGAATTTTCCCATTGCCTTCTAATGAAATCACTAAGGTTCAAGACGCTTCTCCGGTTTTCCTCTTTTATTCTATTTGTTTTTGAGCCACAACAGGCTATGCACACAAACCAGGTATTCCCATATGTATCTACTTAGGACAATTTACAATATTTTTATGTGGCTAATTTATGACTTAAATCCTACTCAAAGTGGAATAAATGCAATTGCAAATTCTTGGGCTGTACACGATGTAATTCAGTATTTATGCAACGGGTCTTTCATTGATGGTCGAGTTATTATAATAGAAGTGGTCATTTGGCTATGTACAGAGCGAGAAAATCTGTATATAATATACATAATCTAATTCTTGTGCCAAGTTCATGAAGAACACAACAGGTGATTCTGTATAACATTGTACTTTGTTCGGAGAGTAAACAAAATGCTTTTGGATATATTGGGGAGGTCAAACCATAACTGATTGATTTTGTGCTCTTCTTGCTTTTATGCACCCTCGTGAAGAAAGTGGGTTAAATTGAACCCCCCCCCCCCCTCGAGAACGGAAAAGCACTTACAGGGTAGATAGATATTATCAATAACACATCATCAATAATAATCTTTTTGTCCCGTTCGTGGGGGTAAAGGGGTTGTGAGAAACATTGTGCGTTAGGGTTAATGGCGTGCTTCATTAACCCTCGTCTTACCAAGCCTTTTTTGTAGCACAGTTGTACCAAGTGGGTGGTTACCACCCCACCCCCCCCCGAAATTCGTTATAAAGCACCCGATGCTTGATTTGGATACCAGTGGATAGCTACGGTTCTTCGATTTCAAGTGATACCAAAATAAGTACTAACATACCTAGTATGGTGTCACAATGCATAATCAAGTCCGCGAGTCGGCCCAATTGGCATTTCCAGCGAAATAGGCGAAAATCCATTGCGTTAAAAAGGTATGAATACCGGATTTTCATGCGGGTTTTCAGCTCAAATGATGGCCATTGACTAGTTTTACATACATAAAGGTTATAGAGCTTATACTGTGTTTTAATAACTTCAAAAAAGTTCTATAAAACATTGTTGGATGGCCAACCAACCCCGTAGCCTTCGACTTTTACGGCATATACCCTAACCCGGTGGTAAATGTGCTACCTTCACATTTTTCGCTAAAATGACCGGAAAGGATGAGAAAGAATTACCCGGAAGCTTTTACAATCTTTTGGCATTTTAGCGCTGCGGAGCAAAGTTCAGAGCCAAAACAGGATCTGAATGTCCTTCCGTTACAGTGGCATTGCCCTTCTCTATTTAGATCATTGAGTTGACCTTCCATCTCTGCTACAGAATTGGCGATTAGAACAACATCATCTGCAGAACGAAGGTCTGTGAGTTTTTCGCCATCTATACGGATACCTCTTCCTTACATTGGTAGCATTTTCTGAATATAAACATATTCGATGACAAGATGTCTCCCTGCCTCACTCCCCGGTGTATCTTCACAGTTTGCGATATGTCTTTATCTAGATGACCTATGAAAGCTGCGTTGGTGTATATCTCTTCCAAAATGCATATGTATACCTCGCTGATCTCTCGCAAATTATATCCCTAACGTCTCTAGTGGAAAATCTGACGATCAACGCAAAAAAGGGAGGTAGCGTTATTTTTCTTGTTAGATCTAGGGGCAATTTCCCCCTAAAACAAGGCAGGAGTCCGCTCCGTGATTTTTGAGAAGTGCATTTAAATGCAGTTAAGGAACGTGGCCATGGCCGTCTGCCCCCCACTCCCGTCTCCCACGTTCCGCCGCCGCGGATTGTAAGAAACACTTTAAATATGTAAGTTCCTAAACACTAGAGTAAGCCCACTCTTTTAATGACATTTCCTAGATCTACTGGTTGTTCAAGCCCATATGCAAGGGGTTTCGGTGGTGTAGTCGCATCTCTAAATCCACATAAAGGGCGAAATATTCAGTTTTGATGATTACAAGTGTAATTGTGGGGATAAGCTTTTCTCAAGGGTATCTAGTGAACCATAAATAAAACAGAAGGTGATAGAATCAAGAAAATTAATGCGCATGTACAATACCCGCAGTGAGATATGCGGGAAATGCAAATTTCCACAGAAAACCTTTTTTGACCTTTTTAAAACGTGGGACTCACACCTCTGATTTCCATTTACAAATGGTATTCGACATGCAATGTTTGGTCACATGTTAATTATTTTTGCTCGGAGGACATTTAGTATACTACGTAGTATACAAATATATACTGCCATATGAGATGCCCTGGTGACCCGAGTGTAGCATGTGTCTCGGCAGTGCATTAAGCGCATGCGTGATGCACAAGCTGTAAATAATGTACTATTTACGCCAGGTATAGTACTTTTGGGGTTGTATATATTAGGATATATCTGATCGCGTGAACCTATCTAGTCAATAAACACAAATCTATTAATGAAGTGTATAATAGAATATAGCTCGGGGGCCAGCAGATATTTCTAACACATCTCGAGTTCAAAAGATTCGATTGATCAAGCGGAGTGCATCTAAAGTTGCTACATGAAATACATTCCTCTGGCAGAGACACACACCTAACGGGGTCAAAGGTCTTCATTGAGGTTAATTTGTGTTCTCCTGAGACAGTTCTTGAGCCAGTGATTCCTTTGATCGAGTATGAAGTTTATCGGCAAATGTGTACAGAAGAACACGAACTTGTTTGAGAAACAGTGGGGAGGTAAAGAGCTGCTAAAAATATTTGACCTGGCTTTCAAGTAGATTAAGAGCGGAAACATTAAAAACCGTTTCACAGATATGACCTTTGATCTTTGACCTCTAGATCTATACCTCACAACATGTAGTGTTATCTAAGGTCCTTTGGTAAAATTGGATCAACAACTTCTTTGTGGAGACGGACGAAGACGCTTAAGCCGATGACACAGACAACGACAAATCTGATGATAAAATCTCTTTCTGGGTAAAGTCGCAGGAGGGATTAGAAAGGCAACAAAGTGCACTAACATGAGGGGAAAATGTAGATTTAAAGTTCAGAATTTTAAATTTCAAATTCGTCCCAATGAGCTATAGTTCGTCCTGAGCAACATATCACTTCCATATATTTCAAGAAATCCTCACTCTTATCTCTTTCGCTCTCGTTCGCTCTAAGTCTCTTTTTTTCTGCATCTCTGTATCCATCAACTGGTTTTATAGATCTATCTGGTTCAGAACAAGACTCGGCATACCTTCTTAACTTCGTTCCATTTTATATGTTGACCTGTTGAGGTGGATCACGAATTATTTAGGGCACCAGGGCTATAGGTCTGCCAAATCGGCCCCGAGTGAGTGAGTGATGGAGTGAGTGAGTGAGTGAGTGAGTGAGTGAGTGAGTGAGTGAGTGAGTGAGTGAGTTGGTCAGGTACAATTAGGTATAGCAAACATAAAGGGCATAAATGTCAGTTTTCTTCCTCTCTTTTATACTAGTATCTCTTCCTCAGCTGCCATGTATCTACTTCAATAATTAAATTCTGGACCACTTTCCTTTTACCACCGGCATGTTTGATATTTTTAAAGCATTTGCTTTCATTTGAAGAAATAGCACTAATTAGGAGACATCAAAAACAGGTACATTAGTCTTTCATTTCACTAAATACTGACAACATTAATGCTTTAAAGTCAGGCCTTAGCCTTGGCCTTACGATATATTTGACATAGATGCATATTGTATATTCGATTGTATATTCGATCACTAACGGGAAACTAGGGCATCTCTTGAGAACTAATGCATCGGATTAAATTATATGATACTGAAGAGAACCAATTATGCAGAGCTCATAAAAGAGACCCCAGTTTGTCCATGAACTCGTTTCAAAAATGGAAAACAAGTATATTTGCATTGTATCGTTTTTTGATTTGTGAAAGAGGAATGTGCCAATTACAGGCGTATTACGATGTTTGAATAGTAAGAGAAATCAATATCTAGAGTATGAAATATAGCATTCCTCTGAGTATGACGTTTCACTGGGCATCTTATTTCATAAAGCGTGCCATAATGGTAGGTGTGTCATATTAAACACTTTCTACTAGTCTTTGTTAACACCAAGTCATGTTATACGGAATAAAGCACATCAATCATAATATAGCAATGGAGGCTAGACCCCGGGAGCTAGACCCTTTTATCTTGCATGAAACCCCAAAAATAGAGCTGCAAAAGTCATATTCGTTCCTGTACAAAATGGGCGAGATGAAAACGGCATTTTCTCCACAATGGAACATCTCAGCCCTTAAAGCTAACATTCTGCTTGAAGATCATATCTCCTACCTGATCAGTCATGAGATTAAGGTAGTTATCCCCGTTTTTTTTCGAGCTATTGCACCATGAAGACTAGCATGCACCGTGGACCCTGGAGGTCAGGTCACTTTTTCAGTCAGGTGTTCCCTGTAGGAATACGGTTAATGTTGGTATTTCAGATCAAAATAAAAGTATCAATGCCGGCATTTCTTGATATAGCAAGCATGATTTTCAACCCAGATCGCACCATCTCTCCCAGTTTTTAGGGTACACTTAGAAACCGGTCCGCATAAAAACACTGTCATTTGCAGAGGGCCCTGAACTTGTCTCTGTTTCTCATGTTATTTACCGGTGTGAATCCTGATAACGAGAATGAGAATGTTTTAAAATAATTGAAGTGATTACATAAAGGACGTATTTCAGTATTTTTCAGGGGAGGGCGGCCAAGAAATCCCAATTTCAGATGTCGCCATTGGTTTAACACGTAAAAGCAAAATCTTGACGAAAATTTTTTAATATGTTGTCAAGGAATATTTTCTTATTCCAAAACCGTTGGAGTTGAAGAATAAACTCCACTGGAAGGGTTATTTCTGATTTTTTTTGTTTGAATAACGAACGAGGACGAGGTCGTATGTGGGTCATGGGAACACCCATGACCGACCCACAACAAAGCACCCAAATTGGTTTGTCGTTTGCACTCCTTATTGCTGTAATTCCTTTTGACGAGTGAGTTGCTATAATGAATGAGGCTTGGCCATCACCGCCTGGTATTTTTAATGTTTTTCTTGGCTGAACTCGTTCATTGGGTACACGTTTTAACATAAGGGATGTCATACGTGACCCGCGTACTTGTACGTACTTGCACCAGAAACGTGCATTGTTTTTGTTTGATCAATTCATGAACAAAGTACACGCACACGTCCTGCGCATGGCATCTAACCATGCCTATAATGTTCATGGCCAATACTTAAAAATTCACCAGGTTTGTTCTTGGTTCCTACTGAAATGTTTACATATTGATCCGAGTTGTATCTCTGAGAGTTCAACTATCGACATACGTAATCTTTGTCAATCAATACAAAAGGGCAAAGGAACTTCAAAATTCAGGAACCATATAATTACAGAAAATTCATCAAATGGGAAATATAATAATTCGTAACCAGTTGACCCAGAAAATATGCAGGTATCTATACAGTTTAATTTGAGATGTATTATTAAGCCAAAGGCCTGCCACAGACACTACATTTCATCATAAAATGACGGCCCGAATTTGACATTTGACAATATCGATGATTTGTTTGATTTGAGTTAAAACACTTTAAACAGAGAAATTCCCTATACACGTTCAATTTGTGATTACGAACACTTTAGACATACGCAATAAGGTTTTATGGCAAATGTGTTGCAATTTTATGCTTAGAAATGAGTTTTCCTTCACAGTGTTTTTTTTTTTCTCTCTCTAGGGGCAGAGATTTTTTAATCTTAAAAGACATTTGAACACGTAATCTTAAGTAAACATCAATGTTACATCTTGATATTCTTATCTGCTTCACGGTTGGAATGATCGCACGTCTCGCTGAAGGTCGTACTGCCATGCTTTAAAATCCGTTATTTTTCTCAAGGGGATATGGTAGAAACAAATGAGAATTTGTCTGAGTCGGCGCAATCATAATTCCAAAACAAGCAAGTGAAATCGCGAACAAGCATTCTTAGATTGTGATGGGATAATCATGGACGCGGAAGGGTGGATGAAAACGATTATTGATGTTCTCCTAATGGTGGTCGGTATACCAGGAAATCTTCTGATTATCCTTGTGTATATCTCAAAAGGAACCAGAATCAGTGCCCATGTCTTCATCATTGGACTTGCTCTTGCTGATATCATTGTATGCTTCACAAGACCACTCGGTGTGTTCAATAACATCCCTCAACTCAACATCTATAAACATACCAGTGAACTTATTTGTAGGTTTCCCTACTTCGTGAAGTACATAGCAATGTTTAGCTCTGTTCTCATAACTGCAGCCATCGCGGTTGATCGTTACTTTGCTGTTTGTAAACCACATGGCCATTTTATGACCGTGCGTCGTGCGAAATTCACGGTTGCATTTTGTCTTGCTCTTTGTGTTGCTTTGAGTATTCCTCCACTTATCATCTTCGGCCTTGTTGAATACCCTTATTACGGAGTGGTGTGTGCCATAGTAACTCCAAAGTGGACAACCACGTTTTTATTCACCCCATTGTATGTTGTTGGAAGCATTTCACTGGTCATAATCATTATACTCTATGCCCGAATATACCTGGAGATCCGACAACGCATCAGAGTACGGGCAGCAGGACCAATGTTAGATGTCCAAGCAACAGCTGCTACTTCAGTGACATCAGAAGACGTTCATGACAACGGAAGGTCGCAGAAAACCACAAACACGACACCCGCAGCTCAAGATACCTCTTGTAACTCTGACGAACAACCAACCACACGCAATCGGAGGCCTCAAGTAAAATCAAAAACAACTAAGATGCTTTTTATCACTACAGTAGTCTTTGTCATAACCTGGGTCCCATCAATGGCTACAATGACACTTTCATCAGCAACATTGACATCAATCCAACATGCAAGTCCTGGTGGATACTTGATGGTTCATTGATCAATAAACTGTTACTGATTAACATGCTGTCAACCCATTCATATATGGAATTGTTAGCCAACGATTTAGAGAGGACGCCCCAACAAAATATTTCGGGAACTGAAGTGGTGATTCTCAGACGTCATGACGATAATCTTTCGCCTTTAAATCGTATCTAATTTACAAAAACGGTTCAACTTGACCGAAAGGCGTGCTTGAAAAGAGCCGTCCTGTGTGGGAATGTCCTTGTAGAAAGAAATTGCAGAGTCTCGAGTCTTTATAACCCTGTTGAGAAATAATCGCAAGGGGATTGGAAATACAATTTGAACCACTTTATTGTGTTATGGAAGGCCAAAACAGTTTGACATCTGGTACTTCCGTCTGCCATCTATTATCCTGATCACATGCAATAACTCATGCAATTTAGAATATCTTCCGGAAAATTTTACTTGCTCGATTTCATACCTGAAACGTACCCTAAGTTCAAAATGGTTTTAAACGTGAGGAGTTTTATCATACTTTTATGACTGTGTTTTATAGAATTCCGTAAAATTGCAGTACTACTCATCAGTTCGAGTATTCATCTAGCTGCCATACAAAATCTTAAATTTACCGTTAATCATATTTACTATTTCGCTAACAATTGTCCCATCCTTTTACAGCGAGTGTAGCGATGCTCCAAAGCATCTACCCGAGTAATCCCTAAAAATGTCTAAATTGCAACCTTTTTAAATTTCACCCAATACGATACTTGTTTTCAAGCAATTGAAGATATTACACCCAAATCAGCTCCGCGCATAATACACGAAATTTTTTATTTAATTTCCGCAGGTAAAAGTATTTGATTTTTAACTATCTTACCACTTCCCCACGCGACTTGACAGTAACATAATAAGTTTTAACAATTAAATAAACCATTAATTGTAGGGGTGGTTCAAGACAAGTTAACATATCATTACGGGTAAACTTAAGTATCATCGTAGTGACTGCACAGCAACTTTGTAATTCATGACCAACTTGAATTGATAGCCATTTTGTATATATATATAATATATGTACTTCAACCCAGAAATTTACTGAACCCTTCTCATATCAGTTTGGGCGAGGGTAGCCGCTCTATTCGCTTGGGTTTTGACCTACTTTTCAATAGCAGTGTTGCATGCAGAAAAATTCGTGCAGATTATATCCTCTATAAATCTACATGTGTATAGTTTATGAATGGTGTGCAAGTTTACGCATATGGATATGTACTCAATTAAGTGAGGCCCATCGAAAACTGAAACGTACATTCAAAAATATATTGGATGTTCAAAAGAGTAGAATACAGGGCAATACTAGCGAAAGGTTCCTGAGGAATGTACAGTGCATTTGCTGATTACAGTGTCCTTTAAAATCGTTATGAGTGCATGAATCAACGATGCTTAAACGTTTGGTACCACAAATTCAGTAGGTCGTGGCGATATCAATATATCAATAATAAATTAAAATTCCCTTTAAAAAGGACGGGCTGGTCAAGAGAAATATCCATGTAAATGGTAAGTAAGCTGATCTATTGCTTTATTTTTTAATTTTACTTATTTTGTTGTTTTTAAGATGTTATAAAAATCCCTATTTCGTTTAGGTAAATCAAGGGGACTAGATGCGTGGATCACGAAATGCCCATTTAAGATGTTTTTCATTTTGATGTTATGAATAAAAAACGTTTTCAAAATCTTTCACTACACTGTAAACGGTTGATTGATTGAAATTACTTTTATGTAAGGGAGGCCTAGAGGAAACATTAAAGGCCGGATTTTGATTGGAATCAGCCACCTTTAATAATTGGTTCTTAATTTACAATACAAACTGTCGTACATACGATAAACACTTCTAATTCTATTCTCACTATTACATTTAACTTGTTTGAAAAAGCATTACTACTTAATTTAGTGAGGCCTTTGTATTTTTATTGTTGCAAAAATATCTGCAGTTAAAGAAAGAGAACATGAGGAGATTTCCAGAAAGCAGCGCCCCCAATTTTTTTCGAACCCGGTTTTTTTTGCATGTTTTGGAATGCTTTCCCATGTATTAGATCACACCTGAAGTGAATAAGGCCGAATACGGCCGTCTTTCTGTATCATATGATGATTTAGTACTTTCTGTCGTGCACGACAGAAATTCCAAGCACGGAATTCTATGGGGACAATTACGTTAGCAGAGCATTTCAAAACAGTTTGCTGTTTTCGTTTTTACTTGTTTGTCAATAAACCCTCGGAACGTTCTTGGTAGGTGGTCTCACAATCGATCTTGTGCAATTTTGAGAGAAATTCGTATCCTAAAAAAATCCTCCTCCTGTCCACTTTAAGTATCGATGTAACTATATTGAGTCACCCCCGTTTTCTTGTTTACTGTTTTCTTTGCCAATTGAAAGCGAACCTTTGGCCTGGTGTGGTGACCTTGACCTCAGACTTGTTCATCATGTGCTCATGTTAGGCGGGTCCTCTGGCTAATTGTGGGTTATACGGCACGTTTTATGCAAATTGAACTCTAGATGACTTGTGACTTGATTTTTGTTGGGTTCACCCTGAAACCCTATAATAAACTCAGGCTGGTTGTTTTTAACCTACATGCCAAACATCAAACGCATAGTAGGACAGACAGATCTTATTTTATTGTAGTACTAGGGCATTTCCCCCGTGTGTGACCTTGGACCTATGTGTGTGGAACCTTTGATTTCATATAGCGTTATAGTAGATTGCAATTGCACCTTCTTAATAAAATGTGATATTTTTTTTATCATTTGAGCATGTTTAAACCAATTTGATGCCATGAAGTAACGAATGTTCTTCTAAGTTTGTATATGAATTGAATAGTGCAATGGCGTGGGGAACATTTTGAGAAAAAAAAAATTGAAAACATTGGGTGATAAAAGGTAATTTAAGGATAAATAAATGAAGTCCATGGGTGACAATGTTGCTGAAAGTGGAAGCTTTACATTTCGGGGAAGGTTCTAAGATTTCTTTTGAAAGGGCGTTATAATATATAAAACACAATGTTAGTGATCACGGGGACGTGTGCCGATCCTGTAATATGCGTACATCCGTCGCATGCACATCCGGAATTACTTCTAGTTCTGCTGGTGCGTCTGGGTGGTCAATGCGTTGATTTTCAAGAATACAGGTGTTGTATTTTGATTGGTCGCATGTTTTCCCTTTAAAAATATGAAAAAAGGGATATGAAGCCCCTATCACTCTTTGTAAATATTTACGTTCACGTATGCTCGGCTAAGTGTGTCCAAAATCACTAAGTCAACTTGCAAAAAACTCCACAAATGTCATCTACTGATCCCTCCATTACCTTTTACTGATATTTCCTCTTGACCAGCCCTTTCCTTTTTAAAGGAATTTTTATAAGCAGTACGTTTTTCAGTCCGTGCTGTGACTGGTAATCAATAATTATCCTCATGCACGCAACTGTGAATTAAGGTGCAACGAAAGATTCACATATCAGGGGTCCTAAAAAATCGAAAAGTACCATTTTGCACTGATGTAAAGCTTTCCACTAAAAATATCCCCATCTGAAGGATTAAGCTGAGAAATGTTTTTTGGTACAAAAATATTTAATTTCGTATAGGAGGCAAATACGAAATTCAGCCTTGTTTTGGAATTTAAATATAAAGCCAATAAAAAATCACCTTTTTTCCTCTTTAAGACATTCTGGCCAAAGACAAGGTAACAAAATTACTAATGCGGTCTAAACATATGAAATTATATTATGACATAATGATTTGGGATGCCTCAAAAATTCTCTCGTTGCACCTTTAACAATAAAGAAGCAACATGGGTCAAATATTCTGATATTGAACTATGTCGATGATGCAAAAAGAGCTATCCCACTCATGTATAGGAACGGTATTGGAAAAGTCTCAGGTGTCTATATCATGCAACAGAAGGTTCTACAGACATTGTGAGATAGCAAATATTCCAGAAGATAGGCGCTTTGGCGCCTAAGTACCGGAAGAATCAAAAGTACAGAGTTAGACAGGCATAAGAACAAACATGAATTTTGGGTAAACAATTCAAAAAAAGACCATATCAGTCAAATCCAGGGTGGCCCAAACCTATGTACGAGCCTGCTCCTTTTGGCATTTACAGTGGTGAAAAAAACGAAACGGTATTTCCAATCACAAAGGGCAGGAAAAGGGTAAACAAAACAAAAGGGCCTAATCAACCAATTCAAGTCCAAGCTAGGTCAACCAAAATTCAAACACCACAGAACAAGGCTAGGCAGTACTATGAAACCAGACTACACATTAAAAAGGGCTGTATGTAACCTCACTCAACCAAATGAATGATTCAGGGCAGTTTACTATCAGAGGACAGATAGATATTCAATTTATAAATATCTTGCGAGTTCGGGGTGCAAAAAAAACTTCGTTAACTCAAATTGTTGCTGAAGAAAAGTACTGTGAAGGATTGTTGGGGTAATACAAGCTCCCACAGCCAAAGTTCACATTGAGTTATGATAGATATAGAGGGAAGGTGAAGTGATGGTCATAGAGGATTTCAGGCGCGTAACCAGACCTGAGCCTCCGGGGGGGGCAAAAGGACCTCAGAATTTCCCCATTTTTTTCCCGGCTGCTTTCGCTCTCGCCGGGAAGACCCATATTTTGTTTTTTCCCCTTCTTCTCCCCCTTCTTCTCGTCCCCATTTTTGCTTCTTCTCCTCCCCATTTTAAGTTGTCACCGGGGGGGGCCCCACCCCCGTTCCACCCACCACCCCACCCCCGGGCCCCACCCCCTGCCCCCCCCCTCCCCGCTGGTTACGTCACGGAGGATTTAGAAGATGTCCCTGTTGGAAAGAATTAGATTCCTGGGAGGAATTTGGAATCAGCCCAACCAATGTTATTGTTTTTGACCAGAGCCCAGAAACAACAACCATTGACCAAGAATGGTTTGCTCAAAGATCATATAGAGATTATGGTCAACATTGAAGACAAAATCAGTCACACGACAATACATGCAGATCAATGAAGTTCATGATATGTCAGGTCCCTTGTTACAGAGTGATGATAAAAATCGATATCAATGCAAAACCCAAGATGAAACTCTGGAAAATATCAGAACATTATCGAGTAAGTAAGTCTTTTATTAGAAAATTTGGATTCTTCGATCAAAAAACCGCATTCTCACTAAAAATGTTTCCATCAGGATCCAATGTTTTACGACCTATAGTTTTGTGTATTTATTGGTTTTGTAGCGCAAACAGCTATGGAAATGCATCCAACACCACGGGACGTTGTGGAGGTTTCATTTTTTTTTACAATTATTTCTTTGGTGTTTTATTGGGCATTAATTCGCCGACTATGTATCATGATACAACCCTAGGTGCGAAGGTATAATGTAATTATTGCCTTATTTTGGTTTCCAATTTGATGTTTTGGAAGTCCGAGGTGCGTTTTTTCGAAGATTCTTTATTACGAAAGGCTATTGCTCATATTGGTTTTAACTCTGAGAGGTTTTAAGTCCGAAGGGGCGCTTGTCCGAATTGGACAAACGCCATTCGGGCTAAAAACCCCTCGGATTTAAAACCCTCATTATATTTTTCGGAACATTGCCCCTTCGGAGTAAAAAAATTGTAATTTTTTCGGAGAAACGCCCATTCGGGGAAGAAAGATAGAACTCAATTTATGTTTCGGACTAACGACCCCCTTTTTTGTTTTCGGCCAATTGCCCCTTCGGAAGACAAACCCTTCGAACGAAAAAAACCTTCGGAAAATTAACCGTTCGGAGTAATGATCTTTCGGAAAAATGAACACTATTTAGGACAAACGACCCTTCGGAAGTAAAACCTTTTCGGACATATAAACACTTCGGAAGCAACCCTATCGGAAATAGGACTTCCATAGAATAGTGTGTTCGGACAAATGACCCTTCGGGATATAAAAAACCCTTCGGAAAATAACCCTTAGGAATAGAGGTCTTTCCCATTTCCATCACAAGGGCAGGAAAAGGGTCACACCCCCAAAACAACAAAAGGGCCATATTCAAGTCCAATTCAAGTCAAGGCTAGGTCAATCAAAATTTCAAACCAACGACAGAACAAGGCTAGGCAAGAAGATGAAACCAGACCGACAATTAAAAAAGGGTTGTATGTGTTAACTCACTCAAACCAAATGAATGATTCAGGAAGTTATATCAGAGGAAAAGATAGATATTAAATTATAAAATCTTCGAGATCGGGGTGAAACAAAACGTCGGAACTCAAAATTTCGGCTGAAGAAATTCCCCCAGCAAGTGTTAGGTGTGAAAGGCGTGGTGGGTATACAAGCTCCCACAGCCAAAGTTCCACATTGATTATGAAGATATGAGGGAAGTGGATTGATGAAGTGATGGTCATAGAGGATTTAGGCGCCCGTCGTAACCAGACCTGAAGCCTACGGGGGGGGGGGGCAAGACTAAGAAGTTTCCCCATTTTTTTCCGGGCTAGCTCGCTTCGCGGGAAGACCCATATTTTCCCCTTCTCCCCTTCTTCTCGTCCCATTTGAGCTTGTCCGTCCCCATTTTAGTTGTTCACACCCCCCCCCCCCCTCCCAGCTGGTACGCCACTGGAGGATTAGAAGATTGTCCTGTTGGAAGAGAATTAGATTCCTGGGAGGATTTGGAACAGCCATGATTTGTTTGACCAGACGCCCAGAAACAAAAAACAATTGACAAAGAAATTTGCTCAAGATAATAGAGAGAGATTATGTCAACAGTTGATGACAATAATGAGTCACACGACAATATGGATGCAGGACATGAAGTTCGTGATAATGCCAGGTCATTGTTACAGGGTGATGTAGGAAAATCGATAGCAATGCAAAACCCAAGATGAAACTCTGGAAAATACCAGAACATCCATCACTCAAGATCAAAATGATTCTGATTATTATTTGCATAACAATGGTATTATCAGAAAGTGTAGAGTTGAAACAAGGTTGCGTAAGCAAGTGGGGGATCTCCCAACACAATATAGACAATATGTCATGGGAATTGCTCATGATAAATCTGGTCACAAGATAGGATTATGCAGCATTTTACTGACCAAATATGAATCTTGATATCAGAGATTTCTGTAAATCATGTCATTAATGCCAAATTGAATCCAAGTCCAACAGCAAAAAGATTTGCTGAAACTACTTCCTATTGTGGACACACCATTCAAAAGAGTCGGTATTGACATTAAAGGGTCATTACCTGAAACAGAACAAGGTAACAATTTTGGTTATTTGTGATTATATAGCACTACAGACTGTCCCAATAAAAACTATACAATCAAACTAAAAATTGTAAAAAATATAAACTGTGCATTTTTGCCAGATGTGTTTACTTTATTTGTTAGACAAGATCCCAAGCTAAATCCTCGCTTTTATTCCATCCAATTTGATGGACCCTAAGCGGGGATATTGTCAGTTGAACACAAAGGATAAAATACCACTTGGGCCAGTTTCACCTGAAGGTTCAAGAAACTAAAAGTATAAGGCGTGTAGCATCATTGTGGGATTAAACCCTTTTCAAACAAAAGAATATTGTACAGATCAGGGTGAATGTATTATCATGCATTGAACTAATCAATATATTATTTTTCAGTGAAAGCACCAGAAATTATTATGTTGTGGGTGAAATGAGGGACTCACTCTCAGGGGGACAAGTATCATGAAATTCATGGAAATTTGGGGAATTTGACTGCTGAAACTAATGTAACAGCCTACAAGTCTGTTGAGGGACAAATGTGCGGACAACGCTCTGATATGGAGGGACAATTTACCCTTCCCTATTCCCCACTGCCTCCAAGATGCCAGGGAGGAATATGATGAAGAAAGCAGTGTTCAACAAAGAGCAATAAAGGAAAGGATGGTTGGTGTTCAAAGGTCGCAGTTTACCTTCAACAAGGGTGTTTTGATGGTTCTTACCTTCTGCTGAAACCTGGATTAAAGCTGAGACAACAAGACTGTTTTGAATTGAATTTCCCAATGCTACATGTATTTATTAGCAATTGCGACATTATAAAGTTATAAATTATGTTATATCACAAGAAACAGCACTTTATATACCTACTTTTTATTTTAATTTTTAATAAAGAATGTCTTGAAGGTGAATTTCAATGGCAACTTTGTTGATATCAGGATAGCCGAAACTGGCCCAACAGGTTTTTGAACTGTCTCAGATAATTAGCCATAACTCCCGAACCAGACCCCCAAATTACACCAACTAAAAATATCATGAAAGCTGGAACACTCTTAAAAAGAATCAGTAAAACTCCACTTGAGATGAACTTAAATTTTTTTTGGCCCAACAAATTAATCTTTGATTGTATAGTTTTTTTGGGACAGTCTGTAGATATCAAGAAGCAGTACCAATGCCAAATCAGAAAGCTGAAATCGTAACTCAAGCAATGCTAGATTTTTTTTCTTGAAGTGGTTTACTAACTGAAATTATACATGACAGAGGTACTCAATTCATGTCAAAGGTCATGAAAAACATGTGTGAACGGCTTGGTATTCAACGGTTAGCAGCATGTGCTTACCATCAACAGACCAATGAGCTAACAGAAAGATTTATTGGTACCTTATCAAACATGATCAATTCTTCTTGATATGTAACAGACCAACAACTGGGACCTTTATTTTTGTTTTCATATGGAGAAGTACCATCAGATTTCACGGATTTTTCACCATTTCATCTCGTGTAAGGGAAACAAATTACAGGGTATTAGATTTGACCAAGGAAGGATTTTTGACAGAGGAAGAACGGGTCGAGATATTCCATCTATAGATTGTCAGATATGAATACAAATATGGTAACATGGATGGGAAATGTTAAATTGAGAAAGGTGAAACAACAGGCCAAAATTAAGAAAAATTATGGCAAAAACGCTAGTGAAATGAAATCAAAGTGGGCAAAAACAATTCTAGTATTTTTGCCAGAAAGTTCAGAAAAATTTGTATCAAAATGGCAAGGCCCATACAAAATTACCAAGAAAGTGGGTGATTCAAAGTATAAGGTGAATATGCCTAACAAAACAAACACACTCATATTGCAAATATGATCAAGAACTACCATGATTGTAAAACAAGCCAATGATATCAAGCAGTGTCATTATGTATCAAGGATTATTCAAGAGTCAATGGAGAAGAAGATGAGTGGGAAACAAAGTTAGTAGATGGCAATACGGGTCCTGTGTATGAAATAAACATGATAAAATACAGGGGGTAGGACATACCATCCTAACAGCAACAGTGGATTCAAACCGGCCTCAACATCCGGAGTAACCCGAGTGCTAGTCTTTTTCAAAGACTTAACTGTAGGAGGGCGCTCTTACGTATATCGGACGGTTACAGACAAAAAAAAAATCGGCCATCTGCCGGTTTCCACAAATCTTTCCAGGGATAGGACGTTGAAGGGCTCATACCTCTTGCCTGAGAGAGTGCCGCCCTTGCCCGGTTTCAGATCGCAGCCCTACCACGGGTCGGTTGTGGTTAAATTATGATGCGGTAGAAATGAAGGCGCCATTTGCATCGAAATATTTAGCTGTTGGACGTGGCAGGGCCACGGCCGCGGATCGCCACGTAGCAGATCTACTACAGCGGATTTGAGGAGTTCCGCTGGAGTGCCCTGCCACGTTAAGTAGTTACTGTAATCGGGTTTGGAGTTACTGCAATCAGGTTTTAAGAGATTCGTTAAGTAGTTGGTGTAGTCTTAGCTATTTCACATGGCCACGGCAGCGGGTTTGGGGATTCCCGCTGCCGTGGCCCGGCCATGTGCGGTAGTCTCCACCACTTCAGTCGGCAGGTGATTACCAGTAGCTTCATTTTGGTCAAAGATGGTCATTATTGCCAATATTGACCAAAATGGCTAAACAGTCATTAGTGGGATCAATAAGACTACTTTTTTGGAATCAGCGCATTTTTTTTACATAGCACGAGCTTGAAAAACCTTGGTCATCAAAAATTCTGATTAAAAACCACCTGAAATCTCCTGGAAATTAGTAATCAATGTATACCTAATCTTACGTGCAAAGTTCGGTCGTGTCTGTAAGTAATTCGCAATTTGTATTTTCTGTCGTAAACGACAAAAATTACAGCACGGTTGTTGTGGGAGCGTGGAAAAAAAGGAATGCTCATAACACCAAAACGCAAGATTGAATCAAACTAACATTTGTGAATAAGGTTTTCTCAAGATATCTAGTGAACCATTAATAAAACGGAAGGTGCTGGATCTCGAAATGCTCCTTTTAAAATCACAATTTCGGTCGGACGGATGAGGGTAGGCAAGAGGAGGTAGTGTGATTCTTTACCACATATGCATTTCTTCCAAACATTTTGCCACTGGTGTCACATGAATTGATAGTGACAAAAAGACATAAATTTCAATCAAATCTGTATTTCACTATGCAAGCAAGCGATAAAAGTTTATGATGTATAAGTATACTAACATAGCGGGTAACCCAAGACAGAGCATAGCCTCGAAATAATGTCACCCAAAAAATTGCAAGAATTTGGGATTGAGTTCTGTTCATTTAGGTACGTTTTGTCATTATAAATTCATGTGACAACAAGTGCAAAAAATTGGAAAGAATTGCAATTGTGGAAGAACACTATACCTCATCTTAGGGAAAGCAATAATCTATGGTTTTTTGCCCAACTTTCTAATAACCTGTCCTCAACTGGGCAACAACCGGCAACAACCCGGAAACAAAGTATTGATCCGTGCACCATAAAAAAAGAACATATCAAAATATGCATAGGCGACATTACACACTTGAATAATTTAGTGACCTACAAGTGCAGCGTGGATGCGTTTATCTTAACCCGGAGCTAGCACAAATTGCTAACACATCTCAAGTACAAAAGGTTTAGTGATCTAAAAATATGTTGACAGACTGACAGGAACCCTGAAACGTGATTCTTAGTGCCGAAAGTGGTGCCTTAAGGAGCGGGGGCCAAAAACACAAGTTTGTACAGGGGGTCAATATTAAATTGATCCAACATGTTGAAAAGCACGCAATGATATGTGTCTAACCATAAGGATTCAGGAAACAGGGATAGTTTGTAATAGGTACCAGCCTAAGTTTCAGAGTTCTAGGCTAAAAACAACAAAAATCAATGAAAAGGGTCACTTTCAGTTGTACAGGGGTCAATTTTAAATTGCTCCGATTTGGATAAGGAAATGGTGCATTGCAAATTATTGGTGGGCTCATAGGATTAAATTAAGGAATGGTTCTTGACGTGTCTAAATGCTTGCTAAAGAAAATAGGGGGGTAACAAGATCAAGCACCAGTGAATGCAATGGACTGACCTTCTGTGGCCCTACATCGGAAACTAAGCATTAAGACAGTCAAAACTATTCCTTATTTTGCCGAGTGAAACTCCAACCAATAATTTTGCCACATTTTTTATCCAAATCGAGCGGACTTTTTAAAATTTGACCCTGTACAACTGAAATTGGACCCTTCTATTGATTTTTGCTTAGTTGTAGCATAACTCTGAAACTTTAGGTCTTTGTACATTTACAAAACTATACCTTTTCTGAATACTTATGGTTAGCCACATAACATTTGTGGGCTTTTCAACATGATTGGATCAATTACAAATTGGGACCCCCTGTACAAACTTTGTTTGGCCCCCTCTCCTTAAGGCCACCGCTTTGAGGGCACCTTAAGGAATCACGTTTCAGGGGTACCGGTCAGTTCTGTCAAACATATTTAATCACTCAAAACCTTTTGTATTGAGATGTGTTACAAATGTGGCTAGCTCCAGGGCTAAATTTAACCACAGGGTTTAAACACTTCTCAAAGAAGAGATTTTATTTGATTTTTAAGCTTGAGAAATCAAAAGGAACGCGGTTAATAGGTTACGTTATAGTTCTTTTGAATTGATATAGTCCCGACTGGATTTCGTGGTCCGGCCTTGTGCACCTTACAATATCAGTTTTGCTAGAAAATTAATGTCGTGGTATAGGACCCTTCGCAAGAAAGAGATTGATATCGTTAGTGAGTACTTCAGCTAAAGTTGTAATGGACATTTCTTCCAAATGTGGTTCGTTACACCCTTTCATTCCCACGTTGTTAGACTTTCCAAACGATTCTCATTTGCCTTACCCTCTTTTTTTTTTAACTTGGTTGTTCCGCAATCCGTCCCGTAAACCGCGGCTAACCGCCCTGGACACTAGGATGGCCAATTCTTGGATAACCACCTCAAATTTGGGTTCCTTCTATACACACTGGCATGGAGCCTTACCGTATGTTCGCTCAATGTCCGCCAAGTACGGAAAATTTGTATAGTCTCTACAAGGGTAGTAAATAAACTATTTTGTGATATAGCGGTAGCGGCCGAGCCTTGAAAGTGCTCTGTTTTTAGAGTTACCCCTCCCACCCCACCGTACAAAACAAAACACCAACACCTTTATTTGAAGGATAAATATATAAGATTTAAGAATATGATGGTTGTGGTTGAATATTTGGTCTGGCATTGATGATTTTAAATGCCGAAAAAATGAACTTTGTGCTGCAAGTTTCAAGCGAAATTATTATTGTTTTATGTTTTTTAAGGTAAAATATACAATCTTATTTTATGGTACCTTTTTGTTATTGATATAGGTTTTATACATTGCATAAAGGTTTCAGACAGGTGAATACTCATTTGGGACATGTGATATAAATGGATGCTTTTTCTAGGAAAAAAGGTGGATTTTTTGGGGCTAAAATTCTAGACCCTTTATATATTTATAAAACAGAAACTTATCAAATAAATGTCAGAGATTGATAGTCATTGCAGATGATTAAAATGTTATGCTAAGAAATTAATAAATCTTGGAATTTTTTAATTTTTTTTTAATTGCTCAAAACGTGATTTTTTTGACCCAAAAAACACCCCTGCCACCAAAGTTTTTCACAAACACAACCATCATTTTTAAAATATTTATTACTTCTTTCGAATAGAATTGGTTGCTTTTTGTTGTACCGAGGGGAGAGGGTTGTCGACCATTTTGCAGTCTCAAACCGCTTCCACTACTCTTTAATGGACACGAGTTGCATCCGCGAAGCATTTCGTAACCCTCATCTTAATGACAGACCATTGATGCATGGATTTCCTACCAGCAATTTATGTGAAGAGATTCATCAAAATGGCTTATCATCATATTTTAATGTAGGACTAATGTAAATTGTAGATAATGACAGTTTCTAGATTTCATACAGAGTGTATAGTATAATGCTAACCCATGGTATCTTCCCTCGACCTTAGAAAGGCTTAGTGACACGGTCAACCATGATATTGTTGATTACGAATTAATGTAACATAGAGCTTCAAATATTACTTGTAAATGGTTTTCTTCTTCGTACCTATCGGGGTGTACTCAGAGAGTTGCCTTCAATGGTTCAATTTCGGCAGCACTAAAAATAGATACTGGTGTTCCTCAGGGTAGCATTTTGGGGCCACTTCTATTTTTAATTTTATCAATGATATGCCAAGCGCCATTACTCATAGCAAGATTTCTATGTATGCAGACTGAAACACTACTAATGTATTTAAGTGGAGACAATGTTAAGGGGGTGTTTCTCAGCTAACTCACACGATATCTCATGCTCTTAACACTTGGCTACAACTATAACAAACTTTTTCTCAACACTGATACGACAATATTAATGCTTTATTGGGTACTGTTTCCTAGGTTACGTAGTGTTAATAGTGATGAATTTTCCATTTTATAATTGATAATAAAGCTTAAAAGAGTCGAGAGTGTTAAATGCCTTGGGTGTTTACTAATTGACAATGAGTTACACTGGGCACAAGCATGTAAATACTGTAATTCAGAAGGTTTTTAGTAAGTTTAGCTTTCTAAGACGCTTAAATGTTTCTCGATGTTTCAACGTTAAACTTTTATATAGTCTTTTGTCCACCACACGTCGAGACTGCGTGTTGTTTGGTTCGGTGTCGCTTTAATGCGGATATTCGTAATCTCAATGTTCTTCAGAAACAGCTGTGGCTAGAGTCATTCTTTCTGTCATTCCCATTACAATCATCTGAAATTATGTTTCCTATTCTTAAATGGCAGCCTATTCTTGACCGTTCTAATTAACGTTAGGGCACTCTTAATGTACAAATGCCCTCAATGGCATGGCTCCATCGTATCTTAGTCAAAGGTTCAAATATATTTCCAGTACACATAGCATTAATACCAGGCAAGCAACAGCAGGTTTTTCTGCACTCCCCTTGTGCCAATGGTAGTGACACTGAGTACGTTAGGTCACTTTTTCATACAGTGGGGTTCACTTGATGCCCTTGACTTTGATACCAGAAGCTCACCAAACTTGCATGTTAAAAATAAGTACAGAGTGTGCCTGATTTTTTCTTTGTGGTTCTTTGTATGAGTGGTTTACTTATGTATCTAATTTAAAAAGCAACTCATCGTATTTTTGGGTGCTTGAATTTTTTTGTGGGTGTATTTTGTATGTGAAGAGTGTGGTGCATTTTGATTTATGTGTGTTTGAAAATGTGTGAGAGTGTTGTGTGTTTGGGTGGTGTGTGTGATGTTGCGCGCTTTGTGTGTGTAAGATGAGTGTAAGTTTTGGCTGGTATGGGTGTTTTGGTGGGTGATTGGAGTATGCACTTCCGGATTGTAAAGTTATATGTGATGTCATTGCCTATTGATTTTACGGTTTTTTAATATTTTAATATTGGTGCGTTTACAGTAATAATGGTTGTGCTATTTTTTCACTTGTTAATTTTAAAGCTAAGACTACATTGATTTACTTTTAGATTAAATTTATATTGGTACATGTCCTAGTGTATATTTTATATTTTAACTTGTAAAGTTGCAGGGCCCCGTGGTAGAACAGCTAGCTTAATCGGTCCCCCCTGGGTAATGATGATAGTAAATAAATAATAATACATGTATCTTTTTGAAGCAAAATAATCCAGTGGCGTAGTAAGGTTGGGGAAAAGGAGCCACTGACTATCATTTTGCTCAAAATGGCAGCCATAAAGAAATAAAATGGCGGCCACAATACCAATTTTTGACTAAAATCCCTACAGACGTGTATTTCACATAAAACCATTTGAATTTTAGTTGTTTAAGCTTATTTTAAAAAAAGTCAAAAATTTTAATTTTTCTAATCAACATTTTTTAATAGTATTGTAATAACATACTGCCAACACGCGTTGTTTAAAGTTTAAACAGTTGTTTTTGCAGTTTAAACAAGTTGTTTAACGGTGAACTGAACACCAGTTTTTCTGGTGCAGATGTATAGCCCTTAAATCCCTGAATGGCATTTTTTTGCATTTCCAACAATCCACGGAGTGGACCTCTTGACTTGTGTCTTCATGATGGCTCAAAAGCGATTTAAAGAATATAGTTAGCAACATAAAACACTAATGTTAGGTGGCAGGAAGGCCGCAGTTAAGCTATGACCTGGATTACCTGTCTAAACAAAAGTGATTTTGATTTGCCTATATTTCACAATCACAACATAGAATGGTGGTATTGGCTTCTATACAAAATTATAACTTTCAACAATTCTGTAGCAAAGAAATAATTCTAATCATATCAGCATTAATCAGAGGGGATATTTTTCATGGAAACCTTTACACTGGTGTAAAAGCACGGCGTTTCAAATTGTAAGGACATCTTGCTATGCAAACATTCTTATGGCAACCTTAGGTCTAGTGAATAAGGCATGAGTGGAGTGCGTTCCTTTTTGGATATAATTGCTGACTGGGCACGCATTAGAAATTAACCTATTTGCGGTGCGATTAGTATGTTTATGTATGTTGTATATACATCTGTCTAATGTATTTATTTATGAGTATTTATCTGCGTGCATGTGTGTGTGGTGTGTGTGTGTGTGTGTGTGTGTGTGTGTGGTGGTGTGTGTTTGTTTTATACACATATAACCGTGACACACTTGGATGCGGACACCGTTTACAACCGATACGTTGTAACAATGTTGAGTGTGTTGTGCCGAAACACCCGTGTGGCCGAAATACCCCCCGGGGGTTCTCAAAGTTCCCTCCTCTCCTCAAAACTGCGAAGTACCGGGTCATTCGAGATGAAAAAAAACGTGTAAAATAACGTGCTGTTGATGTGTAGAGCACGTTTTTACGCATTTGTCGTGATTTTATGGACAATTCTACATTGAAACTCATTACAAATCAGGCTTTGGCATTTAGGAACCAGCATTTATGTAATAGTAGACTTAAAATACGATCTTGTAGCGCCAAAAGCACCGCATAGACCCCATGCAGACCCCTTGCTAACCGTTCGTTTAGATGTAGCCTAACTGAAACAATGTATACGTTATATCCATTGATATACATATGGAACCCATTGTTAGGTCTCCTTTATTGGAGTCGGCCGGTTGCAACACGGGTAGGTTTAGGGTTAGAGGTTGGTTATTATGGTCCGGTGCGTGAGTACAAACTTGTGGGATAAAACCTATGTGATTTTCTACTTGACAAATAGAGGTTATGTGAATTTTAATTTTTTTTTTCTGATGGAGGGGGATCTGGAAATTTATTATCAGTAAACAAGCACTTATCTGCATATACAGTAAAACTATGATTCCAATTGTGGTGTGTGGGATGGCCGCCGGGATGGCCGATGGGTTGTATGGGTTCTATGCAATAGGGCCTATGTAACTTACATTGGGGGTTCTTTTTCCAAACATATCTTTCATCACTGCGGCCCCCTCCCGTGTAAATAATTAACGGGCCTAAAATTTTAGTTTAAAGCTAATCTTAGATTGTCGTACGAGCTGATGTCCCTGAACATCCTATTTCGTGGCATCCTGTGTCCTTACAGCCCAATAGACATAAGAACTTAGTTCATCCAACAACCGCACGCTGTAATAGGATCCCCTGCGCCGAACTATTGGGATAACCCATTGTTTCGGGAAGTAACCCTGCCGTTCGGCATGGTAATGACTAGCCCCCAATTTCGGCATTGAATAATTGCTGAAACACCAGTGGTGTGCAGAGATACGTCTCCGGGCCTCACAGTCCGGGAACCAAGGGGAACAATAGGGCAATCGATTCAGTTGCTCTTACGCAACATTTTAACACGCTTTATTCCGTTGTCGTCTATGGAGCCCGACTATGATTACCGCCGGACTATGGTTACTTTCACACCGGTCGTTCGGCAGATACCCCTGCCGTACGGCAATGTCATCTGCCGAAGACCGGGCGTTTCGGCATAGCCCGGTATTTCGGACGCAGCAAGTGTGTTAATATTACTTTTATTCTTTTCTTAGCGACAGCCCTCACCCCACCACTCTTTACGAAACAAGCCTCAATCAAATTGCGCCTTATTCCGTAAAAAAATTAAAGCCTATCAGTGATTTGCTAAATCAGAAAATCGAAAATTATCAAAATCAGGTTTTTTTTCATTTCTGCAACAATTATAATATCACTAACATACCCTAAAATGTTATGCTCAAGCAACCTTATAGGACGAATCGGATATTTTAGTAGTTCCGTCCGTACATACACTTACTACATCACTAATCTGGAATGAGATCCATGTCTATTATAAATTTTCAGTGGAAAAAATAACTTGAGAATGAGATCTACAGCCTCTCCTTCACTTTTACGCATTTCTGGAAGTTTTAAATATTTGAACTTTTCCTTGTGGATCACTGATAGTGGTCTTTAATCGAGAGGGCTATATCCAACACACCAAAATAGAGTGAGTTTTGGTAATTTCAATTTTGCTTCTTATTGTAGATTATTGTAAAAACTACTACTTTTGTAAGAACGCGTCGCTAGAATATTTGCCACTGTTTCAAATAAATAATAAAGATATAATTATCCATAATAGTACTCTATGTTTTTAATCCGTATTGACGGCTAGTTATGACCATACCCCCATTTTGGTTTCTACGTAAAATGTTGGCCTAGAAATCGCAATCAAACATATTTGGAACACTGTTTCCATGCATCGCAGTTAGCATATCTGGCACGCTGTTAGAACCCGTCATTCTTAGATTTGGTGTGCCACAAAGTTCAAGTGCTTGGTCCACTTTCATTTACCTGCTATTCTATACCTATTGGGGACATTATGCGCTCTCACCACTTAAGGTATCACATCTACGCTGACGAATGCCAGATTTAAGCTTCCTGTGAACCTGGAGATATGGAAAACAGTCCTGGCCAAAATTACTGATTGTATTGCCAGAACCTGTCTTTCTACTAACTACCTTAAAACTTACCGGCGGTCTGTTAAGTATTTCCCACGGTGGTTAGTCTGTGTCACAGACTGCGAAAGATTTATCTAAATTGGTACTACTGCGCGAGAGATTAACGTTATCAGTCCGTCATAAGCGATTTTATGCAAATGACACTAAATCTCAAATATCCTCCGAAAACGAAGGGGTTCTATGGGATTTGTTGCATCGAGGTCCCGTTACTATGTTTTGTTTGAAATGTAGCGTAATTGGTCTGAACCTATAGGAACCTAGCGAGAAGATTGAACGTTTTTGTCGGGTACTTCGGTGCTCGCAGACACGGAAAGTGAACACGCATCGCTTATGGGCCGCATCCCCTTTTCCCACAAGCCTTTCGGTATTATCCAGTCTTGAGAATTTTCAACGCTGGTTTCAATTTTACCCAAGTTTTTTCAATTTTACAACAGGATTACGTACTTACCGGACCGCCGTACTTAAAACCAGTGACTCTAAATCTGAGTTTTTCTTGCTGGATCCAATATAATTTTAAAATAAATTGATATTGTAGTATTAACTTCAAAATTGGAAATTCCTCTTTATCCGAAAATCTCGGTTTGTTTTCCTTTAACTCAAATCTGTCCTCTTACTAACGCAATCAATTTTGTTCCAAATATCATAAATCGTTGCGCATCAGTCGTATTTATCGATACTGAACCATGTCACCGCATAGTTCAGGCTCTGATTATGTTAGCTGATACATTAATGCTGTTTTACTTTACTTTCTGCCAGAGAAGATGATAAAAGGAGATGGCTCGCTTTGTGAAATCCGATTACGCAGGATTACTCTCTTTCACCGGCTCATTGTTTAGGTAACTGCAAGGGCCGCTCGATTGGACCTTTGAAAGTAATCTGTTCAACCGACTCAACTTGGCCAGTCCAGGAAAGTTTCAGAACAGGAAGTAATTGACACACTCTATACTAACGTTTATTAATATTCCAGCTAAATTTCCCGCTGGTAATGAACTCCACGTTTATTCTGACGATAAATTATTTATTTTATTCATGGTGCGAAATAAATGAGGAAAACAGTGACTTTTTACGAAAGAAACGAGAAAATTACCTTGATAATGTTTTGAGGTCAATAAAAGGAAGTTTTATTTTAGCCTAATTTAAACATATCCGGTTATTTCTGTGAAAATACCTATATGATGAATGATTAGATAATGCATTTTGAATACAACTCACCATACCTGTTGTGGCCGAAGTGTCCAAGACGCCAAATGCTTTGACAATTTTGGGTCAAAGTTGTCTTTAAGTGATGCAAAGATCATTCTCTTTACTGGTCACGACCAAAGTGCAATGACTTAGTGTAAATGCCAGTTGACAACTGAGTACTTGGAATGTTCTGGGATTTAATGACTGTGTATGTAATGTTCTATTATAGCAAGAAGCGCAAGTCTTTGATTGAATCGATCGGATTTAAGGCTTTAAGATGAATAGACGGATGAACAGTTGTATCTTTTTGAATTAACAGTGAACAATCCCTTCTTCTCATCTTTTCGGCTTCTGCTAAGGGCCTCATCGTTTGCAGCGACTACACAAACAGACTGCACGCCTTGTGTTTGCGGTTGGTCACTAGTCTGCCAATTCAGCAAATAAGTCCGAGGTAGCCATGGTCCAGCCTTATGTCCTGACCGGAAAAGAAGATGGAACACATTTTTCTTCTGCTGAATGGATAGATAAGCTGTGTAGAAATACGAATACCTAATCTATCATTTTCACAAAAAAATTGTGTCTCATACTCAACGTGACGGTCCCATGAAGGTTCTACCTGACTATAAGAATTAGTTCACAGTGCTGCTGTATGTGTATTGCCAGTGTCAAACAATGCTAGTCACTGAGACATTAGAAGTATCTTGAATGGCCTGTCCGATCGCTAAAGGCCCTCGTCCCCAGAAACCCAGATTTTACAGAAGTGTAAATTCTATGAAATTATATTAATGAAGAAAGCTACCTATTTTCTCAATTACCCTGTGCAATCTTAGGGATAAAAGATGTTGTTTGGCAATTGATTTAAGAGCGAAAATGTGCCCCATTTTGTCGACCAATATTAATTTTACACAATACTCTATGGATTACAAAATCACGTTTTAGCTCTCACATAAAAACGGGTTGAATATTCACGCGAATCTTTACAGATGGAGATTGTCAGATAGAGTTTGGGGTGAAGGCTCACTCATCAAGATTAAAACTCGAGCCATCCCCCTCTAAGTCGACTATTGTTATTATTTTGTACACGACTATATTACCTTGCCAACGCAGTGAAGAGCGCTAAATACCTGTATCTATGCATGCATGTATGTGCATGCGTGACTGAGAGTTAGATATAAGCTTTTACCAAAAAAAAAAATATCAGATGTTTTCAATATTTAGAAATTATATCACCAACTAGAGGTTTGCATTTTGGGCGGCCACGCTATAGAGGCATTCAACATAAATATCCAACAAGACATACCAAAGTATATGAACAAATGGACACTCGCTATATTGTGTGTTTCTCCCATTCATCGTGGCTGTTATAAGCGTACGTGTCGGCATATGTTTATCTGAATGTCTGTTTATTTTTATCATCCGTTCAGACTTTGCGAATATGCGGAAAATACCAGTTGACGTGCTACTTGTCACACAACCTTAAAATATATACAGTGTCCCAATAAATGTACTCCTTCATAGTTGGTTCTATAATTTCAAAATTACTGGATGTATTCATTTTATAACAGATTTCTAGATGGCAATTATATTTTGTAATATCCTCCCGATTTTTGTCTGATACGGTTCACTGGTTTTAAAAACAAAGGGTATTATATGCAACCCTACCTCAAATTACCCCCATTCCAAGTTTGCCTCAGATCGTTGAAGCAGGTTCGCCCACCTTGAAATGTTGTATGTAATGTCTTTCAATACTAAAATTCCTCCGTACTAATGTGTCTGTTTTGTAATAAATTACCAAAAATAATTGCGGCGTGTTTTATCAATGGTCTTTCATCGTCTTTAGGGTTTCCTACACTCAGATTTAGAATAGTAACCAGCAACTTTGCCAAACTTAAATGTTTAATCTTCGGTGTGTCTGACAAACCGATAAATATTGTAATTGAACTGTAGGGAATTAATACCAACGATTGGAATAGTATTATTAGTTTGTGGACTTCCTATTCTGTATAGACCCTTTGGAATTGAACACAACAACACAACAAACAAACAAAAGTGCCACTGAAAATCAAACTTGAGTTATACTCGATTCATCTTAGTATGTGACCCCGTACCCTTCTTGCGGAGTGAAAATTCCATGAGGCGCAGGGACTTCTGTTAATCATGTTGATTGTGCGCAATTTTACGACCTGACATCACTATGTCGTTTTCCTACATGAAGGAAATTGTCTTCAGTGGCAGTGAAGTGAAGTTATATGACTGTATTGTCCTCCAATAGCATCGGTGTGGCACTGTACATTTGAATTCTTCATTTTCCCGGTAGAGCTTGGTTGAATCCTCTCCGACTTAAATTGAATAGGTCCAAAACTCCATGGGGGGGGGGGGGGGGGACGAACGTATCAACGCGAATGGACTATAGCTACTCAACTGCTATGACAGATGTCATTTTGAACAGAACATTTCCCTTATTGTCAATGACGGAGTCTTTAAATATTTAATGATTTCACTTTGACTAGCATACGGAGTTAATTGAACCAAAATAAAGAGGTAAGGATAAGGAAATCGACAGGAGAAGAAAATAAAACAAGCATCTACGTACTTAAGTCAATGCTTGTGTATTTATCAATAGAAAACTATGGAATGACTTAAATTGGGGTGTAACTTACGTAATCACCTTTGTTCTCAAAACCAATGAACAAGTCAGATTAAATTTGAACCTTTATGTGGGGAGAAAATTTAACTTTATGATATAACGCAAAATATCAAAATTAATGTTCAGATTATGATAAAAGCGTGAAACTTGGCACAGATGATCGAAACAACATTCTAAACACTTTTCAGGGGTGAGCCCAAATTTAATATACCGGTAGACTTACTTGCAGGATGATTTTAATTATCTTGTAAACTTGTTCGAAGTAGATCATGTTATTTAAATCCGTATTTTGTCCGTATATTGCCCCGCCGACTATAAACACCCCATTTTTAAAAGAGAATGAAATGGAAAGTCCAACTCGTCATCATCTATATAATCCATCTGGCTCACTCTGAACCACTGTCTGGTCAAAATAAGACCCTCAAATCCTCACCGCCTACTGACCAGGGTGGGTAAAGCAAAACATATCTCACCAAAAACCCTTATCTACTTCGGAACACTTTCTACAAGATAATTAAAATCATCCTGCAGGTAAGTATACCTTTGTATAATTAACAATTAATCTTCCATACCTTGTTCCTTGTAGATAAGATATTAAATCCGTAGATCTTCA
>JAMKCH010027684.1:0-18042 GCA_023653785.1 Ophioderma brevispina
GATTTAGAATCAACTGGTCATATTGCCTAGAAAAATCGAAATATTTTATGCATACTCTTTGGCAAGGGTCATATCGCACAACGGACTACTGTCATTCTGGCTTATGGAACACCTTGGCCTACCATGCCTCTGTTCAGTGTTCTTGCAAACGGTAAATGGTGAACGGCCTTGCTGACTAAGAACATTTCCTTTAAAAAATGGAGATCTGATTTTGGTGCGACTGGATCAGATATATGGACATCTTATATACGCCTTAATGCTAATATACATTAGTTTCATTAGGAGTAGGTTAATTCATAAAACAATCTATTAAAAACAATACTTTCCGATGGCAAGGCAAATCGATCATTGGCTCATGGGCGGAGCCCATGGCACATTCTTCAGGCAAAGCACAACTCTGCATTATGGGGTGGATCCCTGAACTTCCTGACGGGCTTGAGTGAATACAACATAACAGAGGAGCAAATTAAGATGACCATGAGAGTCCTGCTGAACCGCCTATAGACCCAGCGAGATAGAGCCTGTAAAAAGAAAAGCAGGGGAAAAAAATAGACCTGAATTAATTTGTTCAGGTCTTATTAAAGAGTCACACTCGTCTCACAGGGCCCTTTGGACCAGGTTTTAAAAAGGGGGTGGTTACTCCCCCTCAGGATTCAGTATAAAGCGACCAATTCGTATGATTTTGGTGTAGTTGATAGCTATGGTCTTCTTTTTGCATTGATATCAAATAAGGACCAACATACCTATAATGGCGTCACAATGACGTCCCCCGCAAAGTTGTGATTTTTCATAGAAAATATCCCATTTTACAAATAAAAAGTAGAAATAAAGGATTTCCATTCGGGTTTTGGTTCTAAATGATTTCAAATGCTATTTGATATAAAATAGAATTTTAGAGCCTACTGGGCAGCAGATCCTTTTCATTTTTCTTTTTCGAATGTATATACAATAGGCCAATTTCGGTACGTTTGAGGTGGGATGGTGGAAGTTGTTTTTTATTTTTGTATCTCAGCAGTGAGCAGAGCACCTCGTCAGGTGTTCTTGCAAACGGTAAATGTTGGACGACATTGCTGATCTAAAACATTTCTTTAAAAAATTGGGATCTGATTTTGTGAGACTGGATCATATATGGCAACATCTAATATACGCTTAGGCCTAATATACATTAGTTTCATAGAGAGTATAATTTCATAAAACAAAAGCTATTAAAACCGTTTTCCTCGATGGCAAGGGCAAATCGATCCATTGGCTGTATGGGCGGAGCCCAGGCCATTCTTCAGGCAGCACAATCTCTGCATTATGGGGTGGATCCCTGAACTTCTGACGCTTGAGTGAATACAACCGAACATAGGAGCACAATTAAGATGACACTGAGGAGTCCTGCTGAACGTCCTATGACACCAAGCGATGATAAGCCTAAAAGTAGTAAAAAGCATGGGAAAAAAGAGACCTGAATTATTGTTCATGTCTTATTAAAAGTTAACACTCGCTCACCGGGGCCTTTTTTGTACCATGTTTTTTACAAAAGGGGGTGGTACCACTCCCCCTCCGGGGAGAAGGAATTCATTACTAACGCACCATGCCTTATGATTTTGGTATTAAGTTTGTAGCTATGGTCTGCTTTTTCCATTGATATCAAAATAAGGACCAACATACCTATAATTGCGTCACAATGACGTCCGCAAAGTTGTGAATTTTCAGAGAAAAATAATCCATTTTACACAATAAAAAAGTAGAAATAAAGGATTTCCATTCGGGTTTTGGTTCTATGATGGCAAATGGCTATTTGGATATAAGAATAAATTTTTAGAGCCATACTTGGCAGATCGATTCTTTTCATTTTTCTTTTTCGAATGGTCATATCCAATTAGGCCATTTCGGTACTTTAGAGGTGGATGGTGGAAGTTGTTGTTGTATTTTTGTATACTCATCAGTGATGCAGAGCATTTTTCTCTGTGTCACAACTAACATGCAATTTGGTATCTAATGGTGGTGTCCCTAAAAGAACCTTTGCCGACGATTTATTGTTTGATAATGTTCTTCCATCTGGCTTATTGTGTTATTGCATTTTGTTTGTTTTTCTTATTTGTGTTAAATACTTTCTATAGACATCAAGGCAATTAACGAGTTTTTATAGAGAAGGCATGAACCAGTGTTTTATAAAAAGCAATGAACCAGTTTTCAATTAAGGCGATTAACCGTTTTAATAGACAACAGAGTAATGAAAGTTTTTAGAGACAAGGACTATGAACGGGTTCAATAGACAAAACATGAATGGTTGTATGACCACAGGTCATGACCCAGTTTTATAGACAAGGCAATCGACCTTTATAGGTAATGCAATGATCGGTTTTATAGACAACAAGGCAATGAACCGTTTTATCGACCAATGCAATGGATACTTTTATTGACAACAAAGCATGAACCGGTTTCGGCGACACAAGACATGGTCCGTTTTATAGACAAGGCAATGCCCGGTTTATAGATATCAAGCGTAAAATGTTGATTGTTAATAGACTGTCTCGTAAGAATATAACCCGTTTTTAAAAATCATACAACATTTTCTTACCAGATGTTTGACGAAATAAGACAAGACACAATATACATATCTTACCATTTTTGTCTCAATAACTGAAACTTTTATTGATAAGAGCAATTTTCGTGGTGTAACAAAATTTACAAAGTAGGGAGGCTCACAACCCCTCCCAGCCCAACACATCAAATTGGGCTGCAAGAAAAACTTGAGAGGTGTTGCAACGCCCGGATTACAGCCATGGTTAGACCGACGGTTAATTGGCTTTTGAAATGGTGCCATCAGAGAAAAACGTCCCCACAAAGTTTTAAAATTTTCCACTATAGCCTGAGCAGTCACACCACATACACATCAACACGCGAGCACACACACACCTAAGCTTGCAGTCACACACATACACACAAACACGCGGAGCACACACACACAAAAATGCAAATTGTTCGCCCGCAGGCGAAGTGCTCATCAGCTGCCATTTGCGTTGGGGCCAGCTCCCTCATATATGTTGCTGGGGGGGGGGGGGGTGGTCGCCACTTCCTCCTCACCGCGAGTCTGGTTTTGCATTCCCAGCATATTGCCGGTACCCACTTATACCTCCTGGGTGAAGAGAGGCCAATTGAGGTAAAGTGCCTTGCCCCAGTGCCCAACACATTGGCGACAGTGGCTCGAACTAAAACCTATCTTATGAGGCGAACGGTCGATTCACGCGCCACCTGTGCCCCTACACCCCACACACACACGCGCGCGAATGTACACACATTGTACGTGACGACCTACTTCTCTTGTTCTTTTTCGTCGCCTTTCCTTAAACGCACACCGTACGCGCACCTTGGCGACCCTAATATTTTTCGTCGCCTTACCGTGTATTATCTTCATTATTAACTTCGTTTTCTTCACATCTTCACCAACATATCCAACGGAGCACCTAATGCAAAAAAGAATTTATTAAGTTGGTTTATCCTTTACCAAGTATCATGAAACCAATGGCATATTATACTGTTTTACAGCCAGTTTTTTTCAATGGTAAACTGAGATCTGTAATTGAGATAGTATAAGTAGCTGTTGAACGCGACACACAATAGGAACATGGTTAATGGTATTACCACCCTGTACAAATCTGGTTTCCATCACTTTATGTCAAAAATTTTCACCAAAAATAGAAATGTGTCCAATGAGCCACTTCATATTTACATTGTAACATTTTATACTTTTTAATTTTTCTTCTTGATAGAAGGGCCTTCACACCAAAATCCTGTCTGTAAAGTTTCATACCGATTTGATCAACGAATTAGAAATTAGAACAGTTGTGACAACCTTTTCATCGCACACCCACACATTATAACACAAAAAAAATTGGATCCATGCCTAAAACCTACAAACACGCGATACATATAGAGAGACGTAGATCACACAACATACACCAGACAGACATAAATTAGGGGAAGTTATTTCCTCTTGAAACAATCTTCACGTGACTTGAGATACACCTGGCACAAAAGTATCTCGGCATGTTTTCGATGAGAGTATTGTGCCAAAGTCAGACCATTTTTGGAAGTTTTCGATAAAAATTTTGTTGCCTAGATTTTGCTCTTTCATTTATACCTGCTGTAAAAAAGCTGTAGAAATTGCGCGATAGAACGCCCGAACAGACGCAACCCCAAAAAAACCAAAAGTTGCAGTTTTGGATTTATTTCAATGGGCATTGGACCGAACACTCGAACCACAATTAATATTGCAAGTAGGCTTTCTCGCTCATTCCTTTGGAAAGCTCTTTTGTAAAATCATACACACGTATTATTGTGTTGGTACCAACAGTGACCATTGAAAATCCAAAAACTGCAACTTTTGGTTTTGGGGGTTTGCATATTTTGCACTCTATCTCAGCCATTTTTTGCACTCCCTTTTTTTTTTCTTAGACAAGCGAGGGTTAATGAAAGAGCAAGATATAGGCAACTCAGTATATTTCGAAAACTTTCAAAATGGTCTGACTTTGGCACAATACTGAGCGAAAAAACATGCCGAATACTTTTGTGCCAGGTGTATACTTACAAGATGTCTCTACCAACGTCAGTGAGTCAAATGACAGTACCATGTGATGAACAGATTCCTGGCTCGCACAATTCTAAGGCAGAAAAAAACTAAGCTTAATTATCCCTTAAACAGAATAAGCTTATGTCGATTTAGACGACTTAATCAAGTTTCGCTCCATTGCAGAAGGAATCCATCACTTGCTAGAGCATATCTGCCATTTGTTTCATCGGATCAGGGATGAATGAGATACCGACCAAACATTAATAACACAAAAAACAACATATAAAAAAAGAAAATCAGACCAATTACAATGATGCCATTCCCTCTCTCTTTCTATTCAATTATCATTAAACCAATGGAAATATTTATGTCATTTGATTGGTGGAAATTTACCACAATCATGTAATAGCCCCTATTATTTAAATGATGGGGTGGGGGTTGTTAAAAGGAAATACCAATGGAAGGACCAGGCCTTGCATTTGAGCTGTGTCTTGGTGCATTCATAAAACCGTGGTTAAAGGTTCAAACAATTTTTCCTACTTGTAGATATGAGCATTCTCATGGCGTATGTCCTAGTCTTTTAATTCCCATGTTGTTGCAGTTTCAGAACAATGCATTTAGAGGCGGTGCATATCACCGAGGGTGGAACTTGCGTCAGAAAAGGCCACTTTTAACCAAATCTCCGCATTTTTAAATGCCAACATCTCGGTGACTGTTCATAATGACCTCTCCAGTTGACGTCAATTCGCAACCCTCCCGCTCAGGAAGAGCATATTTGAATATCATTGGTAATTCCTCCAATCGTTATGTTTCAATAGCCAAACCAACCTTTACTATTGTGTAAATTTCCGTATGTACTAACTTGCCGTAGCCGGTGTTTTTCCGACATTTAACCCTAGCTGCGTGTCTTCCAACGTGCCATCTACGTCTGTACTCTTCCCTATTGCGGCCATGATAGCTTCTTCGTTGACTGTCGTAACAACCAGATGGAAAGAATGCGACGATGTTCACAACTACACTACCTTGCGCATTCCCAACGGTGATATACGGGTGTTCATATCAAATACGTGAACTATTCTTCGAGCTGTAATTGTCATATAAGAACAACTAAACAATCAAAATACCTTGCGTTCTTCAACATTGAGCGAGATGAGCCTTACATTGAGAGTAAACACAAAATAATTAACGATGTAAAGTAAAAAGTACGAAGTGAACTAGGTTTGAAAACGGATTAGGTCTAAAAACATATTTTAGAAAACGTTCTGATGAAAGAGGATTCCTCGCTCTTTGGGTATCAGCTCCGTATACAATTTTCACGTCAATCATTGGTGCCTCCTATCGACCACGCAGCCCTTTTTAACACAATTTTGCCAATGTTAACCCTCGTCTACCTTAGCCATTTTTTATAACAAGACCCTCCCCGGGGGGGGGGGTGGCGGTACTAATTTTTGACTTGGACCATGTCTAACTTTAAACCTTGGTCTAGCTTTCCTTGTTCCATTCGGACATAGACTCGCAAGAGGGGTAGCGGCAATTGTGGAAAGATTTCAATGTAACGTCCCACTATGGATTGCCTAAAATGGAACTAAGCACACAAAACTTCTTATAATTTACCATACTTTCATCACACTTTTGAAAAGGGGGCGGCCCCCCAGGCCATTTTGAAAACCAACAATCACACGCGCACTATGGGTTTAATCACAAAATGGATTTTCACCACTAAATCAACATCGACCAATGCTATATTAGCCTACATATTTTACGTCATATTTTCGAGGCGTTTTTACATCGGTACCCACCTCCCCAACCCCAAAAAAAACAACTGTCTACACAGGCTACATGTTTGACAAGAGTTTTTCCACGTTCTTTGAGATCCCAGAGGATATTAGATAGTGTTATGGGTTCATCACAAATTCACATGAAAACGTTATCATTAATTTTTGGTCATAGTGATTTTGACGCATTTCATTTTTAAAAAAGACCTAAAATAACACACTCCTACATGATTAAATTGTTGGTTATAGTGTGTTTGTGTTATTTGTCGTTGTTTTTATTTATTTTACCATATTTAGATTCATGGTTCTACTTTTGGCGGGTGTTTTGAAATAAAAGGCAGAAACACGATGCTCACGGTAGATTTGGAATTTATTGCCGTATTCTTGGATACCTAAAGAGTATCTACTCCACTTTTTTGCCCACGGACATCAACATGAGGACATCCTTTTATTTTATATTTTGTCATATGTTCATTGCAAGTATTGCAAAAGGGGCCCACCCTCCTCTCTTTTTCTTTAGTACCCACTGAAGATGACTATTAGGTGGTCTTGCTTTACCACAAAATCTACATGAACGCTCTTTTATTGCGTATTGTAGGTCATATTTCATATTTGGCGGACGATTTTGAAAAAAAAGCCTAAACACCCTGCATTACTACATTTTGGCAAACGTGTGTTAAAAAACCATGAAGTTATATTCTTGACAAGGTTGTTTTGCTTTCACCACAAAATTATTAAAATGCAAGTTCCTCTTATTGATATATTTTCGGTCAAATTTCATGCTTTGGTGGCGTTTTGAAGGGTTGCCCTAAACTATCCTCCTACATTTTGGCAAACATAGTTTTCATGTTCCTTTAGACCCTTAAAGATATCTAGACAGGCTGTTTGCTTTCACCCCACAAAATCAAAGGACCGCCCACTTATTTTATCACATTTTGTGGCATATTTCATGCTTTTGCTGCAGTGGCGGGCGCCAGACCTCTTTTTCTCTTTTTTCTGGGGGGGGGGGGGGGGGGGGGGGGGGGGGGCAAACGGGGGGCAGTGAATATTGGGGGGGGGGCAAAAGTGAAATTCTGGGGGGGGGCAAAATAGGAAAAATTGGAAATTTTTCACCATTTTGGCCCCAAATCGCTTATTTTTGGCCCCAAATCACTGAATTTTGCCCCCAATCCTTCATTTTTCTTTCGACCAGGGTGGCGAACTGGGGGGGGGGGGGGCAGAAAAAATGGGGGGGGGGGGGGCAAAGCCCCCATGGCCCCCGCCCCCCCCCCCTGGGGCGCCGGCCCACTGTTTGGCGGTCATTTTGAAAAAGGTTCATAATCCACCCTCCAACATGACTACATTTTGGCAAATGGTTTTTCATGTTCTTTTAGTCCCCTGAAGCTATCTGACAGGTCTTTGCTTTCACCCACACATGCACAACGGACTTCAGCAACTAATTTGTGGGACCTGCGCTTTGTTCATTGGATGCGGCTGGCCTTGGCCTGACCTCGATATTGGCGCTTGGCAGGAATAAACCTCAATATGTAATTTGAAAGGTCAAATGCAAAACCTCTATGTGCAACTTCGGTAACATGGACAAAGCCAACCTATTGTCCATTGTTTGGTCAAATCAAGTTGGCGGATGAGGCGATGTTTAAAGAAGTACGATATTTTAGTATTGTGCGATACTTTGCAAAACGTACATACGCCAAAAAAGGTTGAAATCCTCCATTTCTTCCTCCCTTGGTCATAAAATACTGACCGCTTCCCATAATCAACGTCTATTAAACTTTCAAGGTCAAAATGCAAACCTCATACATATATGTAATGTAGACTTAATACTAAAAAAACCTCATTGGTCCATCTAAATGTAAGGCAGATATCACAGCGAATCAAACGGTAGTCCTTGCATCATTAACTACAAAAAAAATCTCTTTGTGAAAAATAAACGAGCTGTTTTCACAACTAATCGTACATTTGTTTTGTGTCCCCTGTAAATTTGAACAGCTGAAGCCTGAAATTTCTTGGATTTGTCAAACAAAATGTTTCCAAATGAATTCCACAATCCTACAGAATGCATTTATTCTTTGCTACTATGAGGTTAGTAATTGACCCTTTTTGGCTGTCTTAGGGAATTTTGATTTTAGAAGTCAATTGCATATCTGCCTAGCGAGCAATATTATCGTATATACGCATTTATACGGTTAAATGTCTTAGTAGTATCGGAGTAAGAAGTGTATTACGTACGGTGAACGACCATAGTTACATAAGTTATACATGTTGTGAGATAGAATTTTGGGGGATCAGAAAATTGCTTAAAAATCTGCAAATTGGGCTGTTTTCCCCCGGAATTTCAACTTTTCCCAAAAACAACCCCCCCCCCCACCCCCCCCCCCACTCCTCGAAAGAAGTCTTTGCTCCGCCACTGATAGCACTGTAACCTTTGTCATAAAAGTGGCTTGGTTAGGTCATTGATATTTGATGGGTTTTCATTAAGAACTGCTTCCTGATCGTTAAATGTCCTCAACACGCACTACAGTTATCCACCCTTGAAAGCCCTTTCCTGTGAAGTAAACAAAGTAATAAAACCATGCTATATACACAATAAAACAACTTCTTAGATCATGGTAGAACGTCCGTGTATAGCAAATATGACGGTTCTGTATGGAAATTCTGTCAAGAAGGTTAATTATTGTTATTATATTCATCAAGCACACCATTTACGCTCCCATAGATCTGTACTGCTCGGACACAGCGCCGCCGACTCCGTATCCGCATCGCTATTTTGGCCGACTATTCTTAGGCATGCGCCTAACGTACGGTCATGGGACTCCCTCCCGCAGCCATACGATTTGTTCGGCTCTGCGATTGAACGTTTCGTGGTACCCTGGATATCGCGAAATCGACGAATCAGGTAGTCGATCTGTTGTTAAAACGGTTTCCCTCACACAAAGACCCGTTAGCGCATATTTTTGAGTGCATGGAGTGGTGGCATGACTTGACAGCAGCAACCGATAATTGAGCCAGCTGATACGGTACGAAAACTGCTTGTATTATCGATTTTTCACGTTTTCAAAATAAACCTATATTTAAACTAGTCACCTAACTAGACAATTTAGTATGAATTTTTGGTGCGTAAATCGTTACGAATACGGCCAAGTATTTTGGCCAATCTCCAGTGTACCGCAATGTACAAAAAATCCGAATCACGCTATCTGACACTTTGTGTACGTAGAGTTTTCCCACGTCCTCGCCGATTATGATGCTGTTGATAACTCTCTAGCGCAGTGAACTTTTGCCAGGAGGTCGCGGTGGTCTCAAATTACTTTCTGACCGTTATTTAACAATGGGCGGCGCTGTGTGTGCCAAGACGATCCGTAATGTGGTGCGCAAAGGTCCAAGAGGTGGCCTTTGCTTTCCCTAGCGGATAGCATCAGAACGGTATATTACATATAAAAACAATTTAATATTTGTTTTGAAATTGTAACTACATTAGTTCTCCAGGTAGGGAAGGATTATATGAATTAATCTTCCCCTGGAGTGCCAGCGCACGATAGTGTTGAAAAGAAACCCATCGCGTTCGGCTCTACCACCTATAGATAATATCTATCGCTCCTCTACCAACCCTGGCTTGAAAGCTTATTGGCCATAGCACCGTGCTGTATACGAAGGTCCCCGGTCGAATCCTGCCAATCTCACATTGGGAATTAACACCTTTTACACATTCAATTTCTTCAAATATAAGACCCAATTTACCTTGTGGAACGGATATTGATCCAACCAAGTCGGTCTGGCCAATGACAGGATCTGAAACAGATGGTAAAAATCAATGTTTATCTCTCCAACATATTTTGCTTCAGTGTAGCAAAAATACCTCTGACCTTCAAAAATTCGAAACATTGCAATTAATCCAATTCTAAGTGTATTGGTGTATATAAGATCCTCATTTTCAATCCCTCGTCCTTTCAAAAAAGCCCTTTTTTGTTACAACGGATTACCAAGGGCCCGGTTACCACCCCCCTTGAGAATTCGTATAAATAAAGCACCCAATGCTTTGATTTTGATACCAGTGGATAGCTATATGTTCCTCCTCTTTCCATTGGTGACAACATCCTAGTATGGCGTCACATTGAAATGACTCACACAGCGGCAAAATTGCCATTTTCCACAGAAAATAGTCGAAAATTCAATTTTGCGCTAAAAAATTTAGGAGGAAAACTCGGATTTTCATATCTAAATTATGGCAATTGACTAGTAAATGACATAAACAAGAGAGTTTTAGAGCCATATTTTGCACCCTAATATTTCAAAACTTCACCCTAAAATATCCCATAAAATATCCTTCGACTTTGACAAGGCATAACCCTAACCCCGGTGAAGGTGCTAACCTTCAATTCTTTCGCTACAATAACCAGAAAGGATGAAAGATTGATTACTTATAAGCTTTTTGCGCTACGCTTACGGTAATAATAAACCTTCTGGGCTGCCGACTAATAATATTGTTCATCTTCATTTACGTTGACTTTCCATGCTATATTCCGTAAGCTACTGTGCAGGATGTTGGGCACATTAAGTCTTCATTAACTGCTAGTGACACAACACTTGAACTCATACCATCACGGTGATTTTCAATCTGAAGGGCTTGTCTGGTAACCGTCCCACCGTAGTCAACTTTCGATATCTTTTGGTTCCAAAGCAGAGTGTCTGATAATCCGTCATGTGACCCAATCTGGATCGCACTTTGAGGTCTACTGCGACTGGATTGGCAGATCACCATCTGCTGGCGTGCCAAAGTCCACTTGTTGGTTATGGCAATGTAGTTACCATTCCTGCCATTTGGGCAACCTACGAACAATATATAGAAGGCACGATTCAGTCGTACAAGAACTTCGGCGGTGATATGAGTTCAATGAGGTGTGTATCTGAGTTGTCGTTGTTAGAGATTTTCGATTCTGTTGTGAACACGTTTATAATCATCATAAATTGTAGCGAAATACAACTTCAAAGATACTGATCAAGGAAGGGGGTGTTAAAACATCGTAATGACCTTCGATCTTATGGGAACTATTTGAATCTGGTTCATTTGGTAATACGTAAATGAAGCTATGGCCCGTAATCCCGGTGGAGGTTCATCTTTGATTTTGGTTGGATACCCTGCTCGTTCCCCAAATCGAGGGTCCTAGGTACAAAATGCGGGACTGCTGCTAGAGTTTAGATTGGTTTTGGAACACGTTAAGAATCAACCATAAATTTTTTCCGAAACTTGCAAGTAACATACTGATCAAGGAGCGGGTGCAAAACATCACATCGTAATACCCTTCGTGTTATGGGAACTATTTGAATCTGGTTCATTTGATAATACCTAAATGAGCTATACCCGTTTAAGTAAAGTATACTAAGTATACATTTATATTAAATGCAATTTTATCACATTTATACACTGCATAATTCACAAATCATAGCGGATGAACCGTGTTTTCATGTATTTATTCGACTTACAAACTGGTTCCGCCGCAAGAGGACCGGTGTAAAAGGAGAGATGGTCCGGGGGAGCCATAATCCGGGCTTTAAAGAACGACAACGGAATAAAGCGTGAAACTGAATCGTGGCGTGAAGAGTAAACTGGATCGAGTGCCCTATTGCAGGGGACTATGAGTCCGGAGGACCCATGATCTTAGTGCCATACCGGGCGGAACCGGGAGCACCATCATCACCTAAAATGTTATCTGTGACCACGATTCGCAATTAACAGATGCATCAAGACTCTTACATTTCACTTGATAGAGAGAAAGAGAACAGCTTCTGCGATTACGACATAGTCCCCGATCATGGTTCACATAATTCCACTCAGGGTTCCTCCAGTAGTTCCCGTACTGGGGTGAGGTCAGGGTGCTTGTTAACTCGTAAATGTACACCAGTGAGTAGGGTGCTTGTAGGTCTGGTCTCCCGTTACATCATCGATACCTTTGAACCAACGAAACTGACTGGCCCCACCAGAACAGCAGAAACATTGTACAGATTCTGGAACATTCTCCGTGACGTCTGGTGCCTTGTGAACACGATGGGATTATTTGGTGGTGTTAGTGTTGGTCACTAGTGATGGGGTTGATGGTGGCGTTGCGGTGGCAGTGTTGGTAGTGCTACATAGAAACACCAAAATAGGTTTACATGTGATAGACGCCTCTTATAAAATGGCTATGCCATTATGCTGTTGGAATTGTGGGATATCAATGTTTTTGTGTTAACAACTGCACAAAAAATGTCAAAATTTTGACATTTTTTCCCACCAGAGGACAGAGTAGCCAAATCGAGGTGTTATTGTAGAACGGCACAAGCCCCTACTAACCGTGTCAGGATCCTCCCGGTTCTGACAGGAAATGAGGAAAGTATTTTTTAAACTTTAAACATTGCACAAAAGGGTCAATATTTTAACATATTATTTCTGAATGAATATGGAGTGGCCAAACCTCGCTAGATTCTGTATCAATTTAAACGTGTAATTGATTCACCGAAATCCGTCGATAACCGCGCAGCGCTTTACATTTTGTCCTGACAGTAGAATCTGAAAGGGTATCGTATCGGCTTAAAACGCTGACAGGCTATTTAATAGGCCATTACCTTTGCGATTTCGGACATCTGTCGTGCTACAGCACTGGGATAACTTAATTCCTTCACTAAAATTAAAAAAAAATATGTAAACCAGGAAAAGCTGTGTCCCAAAATAACCAGCGTTACACATTATTAGAAAAATAATTAAAATGTCAAATTTCAATTACTTTCAGAATGTTCAGTGACAATATGTATACGAAAATCAAGCGAAACATAGAGGCGACTGATATTCAACAATCGACCTAAAAACAATCGTAGCTTTTCCAACTGGGTATTGCAGGTTCATGTTACTGCCCACACTGTTGAAAAGAGTTGCAATCTGATTTCAGGTGTTATAACTTCCCGTATTGGGCCCTAGTATTGTTCATAACATTAAATGGCAACATACTCACCTCGCTATGATTTTTAAAAAGGTAGGTCACTGAATGCAATTGCCTTTTCTTGGTAAATTGAATTAAGACAATATGGGTTTAAAGACAATAACATGGGGATCTAGGTTATGCACAATTTAGGTCAGCCCTTCCCTCCGCAGCCATCTTCTTTCATGCAATTTGCGCCCCTTTAATTTTCTTTTCGAAAAAAAATGATAATTCATATGGTCAAAAGTGATTGAACCAGAGTAGAATCTCAAATTTTTTTTCGAGAACGAGGAAAGAATTTACGCCAATGCGGCAAGGAACATAACAATCGAAATCTGTTCAACTGCGTGCACAATAGCAATGGACCAGATGTAAAAGAATGTGAATTGTTTATTGAATATCATTAGCTACATTGTTCGCTTTGACCATGGGACATAATAGATTAGAGAAGGACAAAAACGCGAAAAACCACCAATTACCTAATTCGATCACCCATTCATCTCGACAAAAGCTAGGCCACTAAATGTTTATTAATGTGCAACACCGAGACAGTTGTTATCTATTTTCTTGTGCTCCGGTCGATTCAGGACTACGGGAACGCTGTACCACAAAACTTGTGTTAATTGAACCCCGGTGTTGTGACCCCTGATTGTGGTTTTTGGAAAATGCCACCAGTACGTTCAATTTCCATTTTTTGGCAAGTGTTGTCACCAAATAGAGAATTCTGTTCAGAAAATACCGAAAACCCCAAAATCCGTCATTCCTTTTTGGAGCTACGGACTATAGAAAACATAAGCCCTGCCTTTTGAGTGATTTTGTGACCAGTAATGTTAAAAATCTTGTGGAAAATAAATATGAAAATGTTTGATCACTTCCACTGTAAGAAACGGTGTTAAGAAAGTTCATGTTACCTTGTAACCAAAGTATGAAATTTCTGAATTGGTGCCCAAGCGCGCCCATACGTGGGATTCTACCTCGAAAAACCACCAAATTGTAATATTTTACTTCCGGTTATGTTGAATTTCTTTACCATTGTGGCTGGTTGATAGCCGATACCATGTCGAACGGATTCCAATGTTGTTCATCTGAATTATTGAGTTGATAAGTATACTTTACCTAATTAAAGTATAAATTACAGACAATAACCCTCGTCTCAGAAGGGTGGGGGGGGGGGGGGGTTGTAACCGCTTCGTTTATTCTTTTCGCCTACTAAAACCCCATTTCCGGTGTCAAATGAGTTAAATTGTAATGCCATTGACATTATATTCGTTCATGCCCCCAAATCAAAAAAACACAACGGGGTATACCAAAGGTATAAAGGGGGATCCCAAACAGTGGCTTGATAGGGTGTGCAACCCCCCCCCCCCCCATTTCGGGAGGGAAATACCAACACGCCAGTACGTCACAGGAATATCACAGACATTTGATTTTAGTTGCAATAGATAGCAGGTGTTCCTCTTTCCGTTGATACGAAAATGAGTACCAACACATTATTCATATTGAGTCATAACGGTCTCTAATGGGAAAATGTTTTACGTGTTACGAATTATTTCATGGCCACTTAAATTTGCAAAATATCAATGTTTCTTCCTATATGAAGATTTTCATACTTTATTACCTTATGACGTCATAGTGGCGTCATCAAAAATACAGATTCATCTCTAAACTTTGGAATTGAGCGATTTAGGTGAGTATCCGGAAGTTCTAGTTGACTCTTTTTATTACTACACCAAAAATATAGATATTTAAGTCGCTGAATCTTCCACTTTGAACCTGTTAAACCTAATGTCGAAAGCTAGACAACTATACCCAGCCGTAATCAGCGGGCGAGCTGGGCACATGGACCAATTCTTTCCAAGCCTCCCCCCCCCCCAACGTTTAAAAAAAAAAAATGAAAAGGGCTTAAAAAAGGGCAACAAATATGGTTTAGTGTTTTTTGCCGTCGAAAAAAAGTTAAAATTTCGGTAGAAAGGAGCATCTGGCCAAATTCGCACCCCCCCCCCCGCGATCTGAGGGTAAAAAGTTATTCCCCCTAAACAAATCTTGGTTACCGGCCTGCCTCCTGACTCACCATTTTTAATCATTTATAACGAGTCCAATTTATTGGTGTACATTCTGACTTTATTTCAAATTTACCTCTTGCTAACCCCCTCCCCCCTCCCCCCCCCCCTCCTCCGATCCTCCCCCCCCCCACTTTACAAATGTTCCCCACATTTCCAGCGTTGCACCAAAAATTATGACCTCAACAAATCTTCAAAATTATAGAAAAATCTTCAAACCTTCCCCCCCCCAAAAAAAAACAGTTTTGATCACAATTTTCTAACGTATTTTTTGTATGAACTACAGTTTTCACATTTTTTCATAACTATGGTGTCGTAGTATAGATTTTCTCCCAGGTTTTCTTGCGCTGGATGAAATTAAAAATTCTTCCCAGTAGGCCCGTGCCACTTTCCGAAGAAGAGCACTTCCCTCCTGCTGAGAGGGCAATTATAGCATTACCTTAAGCCGATTAAAATTGGACCGTGGTAGGATTTAATAACAAAAGGCGGCAAAGTGATAGTGTCTTGAAACTCGTGGTGTGTTTGGTCCTCTTCTCTAGTAGGTCCCTGGCTTGACCATGTTAGGTTATGTATAATCCATGTCCATTCTCTTCTCGCCCTCCCTTGGCGTTGCACCTTTTCTCTTCACCTTTTTGCTAAATAAGGTCACTCTTTTCACGTGGGGACATAGCTTGTTCTGGTTAAATAATATTTGTGTTTAAAATGTTAGTGAAGGAAATTAGTAATCCCCAGGTCTGTAGCACGGAATATTTAATTAAGGCCAACATTGTATCATGTACGCATAGCCTATAAAATGAACATGAAAATAAGTCGTTCTCGAGAACGTGCTTATCAAAATTTCAAACATTCAGTACGTTGGTTTGATTATTCCCTTGCTTTATTTTGAACGTATTTTCCATCTAACTTACTCAATCTAACTTACCGAAATGGGCAGGATAAGGCGTCAGAAGATCAGCCGGTTGCCGCGCTATTTGAACGCCACACATGTAAGCTCCTTAGACCATCATTGAAGTTTTTAGATTCCAGATATAGTATGCCTGGAACGGGGGTTCAATATACCCGCCCCCTGTTTTTGACAGTTGCAGCAATATCCCCATCACTAATAGGTATCCATTTAGTTGCCATGTATCTCGCAGGTGGGGATTGACGTCACGGCCGTACACATCAAACCAATTCCGAGGTCTTCGGAAAAGAGTTATGATCCGCCATCACGATAGGACAGACAAGCAGTCGTTGATATAAAATCAAATTATCCTATGGTTTGGAGGAACTGCCAACAGGAAGGAAATAAATGAAGGTGTACATTAGAAAAGTCTGGAAATTGATCTACATGTTTCTACATTGGTCAAGTGTCGTATGGTGGAACACCCATATAGTTGGTGGCGCTACATTTTATATCCTCCATCTTCTCTGTTTCAACAAGCTGTTGCAAGAGTATCGAGTGGTAAAACTTGTTTTTAAGTTAGGTTAATAAAAGTCAGACCGCTCAGTTCATGTTCATGTTCAGTCAATTAACAAAATCAAAGGATATTAGTTTCCAAAAAATTGTAGACAAATGCAACTGACGAGTCCTGATCTGACAGGTTTACACAACAGTGTAATTAATAAATTGGGTTAATTATTAAAATGCATAAACCTTAAACCTATTTGGATGCTATACCGTGCTCAAAATTTTGATCTAACACCATTCCTTTTCCCCAGTTTATGGTGTGATAGAAGCTGCAATTTCACAAAACACCCCTACTGTTGACTTCCTCACTATCGTGTTCATATTTGTTAATTGTGCCGTCACATGTTGACATTGCTAAATAATTTAGACACCCTGTATGTATTCAAACTTTTTTATTTAAAAGTAAAGAAAAGCTGGTACATTAAGTTTACATTATAATTGATTTGATTTATTAAAGAAGTCCAACCAGATACATGTTAAACTGAAAGTGTTTGTCAGCGATAGCCACTTTCCGACATGTAGTATTTTACACACACACACACACCACCCACCCCGACCACGCGCGCACTACATGTACACCTTATACTTTTTTTAAAAAAAAACGAATTGGTTAATATGTTCCCAATAATGTGATTAGAACTTAGATTAAGGACTTTTTGCATTACATTTTTCCTAATCTTTTGAGTATATGTTAACTTTTAGGAAATTTAGCAATCACTTTCCAGTGAAAATTCAAGTAAATATCAACCAAATATGACTTGAAAATAACGCCAATCCTTTCTAATGCATTACCTAAATCCAAATGGCCACGAGATTCCACTTGGATGTCGGGTCCTATTGACCCTTTTAAATAATATACGCAGAGTTAACCATCTAAAGACCCTAAATACCCCTAATTTACAATTATGGTCTATGTATGCACAAAGACATAAACTGATATCGATGTCTGTTTTGTTCGCAATTGCGACCTCTGTCCTTTCTTGGCCCATTGGACAATATCGCCAACAACCATGTCCATTTTAAAATTGCAACTGGAGACATTTACAATACACAACCATACATCAGGCATGCATAAGTGACACACACTTCACGGGAAAATGCGGTCTTTCACTGACTGGCAATCAATATGGCTATACCTTTTATTGCAACTTTTAAAACGGGAGAGATTTTCTATAATGGTATTGTGTTGGCAATATTGATCGCTATTTGGGCAACAGGGTATAAAATTTACTTAAGAAAACGACTT
>JAMKCH010027685.1:0-64338 GCA_023653785.1 Ophioderma brevispina
GTGCTGATCTTATAGCCTCCTTCTCAAGCCGCTCCATAAAGAGATTTGCCACCAACGGGGAGCACGCCGATTCCATAGCCACGCCATGACGTTGTTGGTAAAATCATCCCGAACACAAACTGAGTGGTGGACAAGCAAAAACGAAGCAGCCTTAAAACCTGTAGCATTGCGGTAGGTCCGCCTAGTCCAAGAGTCATCTTGTTCAAGGGCACTTTTTTTTTTTTGCAGACCAATGAATGTTTCGTCGATGTCATCATCGTCTTTAGAAAGCAGTCTCCCGGTAATAGACTTTAAAAGACAATAAAGCCAAAGACTGGTGAAATTCTGTCTTTTAAAGTTCGTTAATAATAAAGTTCACGAGCTTTAAGGAATCAAATACCGTTTATTTTGCATAGTATCGATGGATCTACTTATTTTTCGACCTACCCGACATGGATTAATAATAACATGTTATACAACAACTTTGCCATGGTAACTGGGCTGACCGTGATATTAATAAAAGTCAAGCATTGGCAGTTCATCAACGTCAATTAAACGTCGACATTTGGTGTAAAATCAGATTATGTGACGATAGCATTGAGGATAGTTAATTAAAATGAATATAAGGTCCGGTGGTTAGGAATAGCAAAGCTTGATTTTGCTTCGCCTATATAGAAAAACGTTTGAACTGTACTGGACAGTAACTAAATCCTATTGGTATGGACTTTGGCAAAGCAACTTTCGAAGATCTACATAAGATGGATAACTCAAACATGTTACACATTACACCTGCCTCTGCAGATTTTGTAGACGTTATGGAAATCAAAGCAAACGTTGTCGTGTTGACGACAATTCTTTCACTAACAACGGTCATGGCAAATCTGGGTAATATTGTGGCATTTTGGAGAGCTAAAGGACAACAAAAAAGGCCGAGCGATTTCTTGATTTTAAGTCTATCATTTATCGACTTTTTCCAAGGATTAATTATCATACCACTACATATGTCACAAGTTGTATTTGGTCAATGGGTTTTAGGTGAATTTGGATGTAAATTTTACATAGCAACGGCATATGCATCAGTAACTAACAGTTTCCTTTTTGGTATCTGCAATCAGTTTGGACAGACTTGTTCTAGTGAAAATGGAGTATCCGCACTATATAAAGTTCCAGTCTAAAGTACGCATAATGTGCACAGTCGGGGGCTGCCTGGCAGTGTCCGTACTACCAGCAGTGGTTGAAATTGCTGTCTGGGACTTTGCAAAAACTATCAGTACCAATGCAGCACGGATCGACTATAGCTATGTCTGTCTCTCACCTTCACGGTGGATTCCACAACTATCGCTTGTATCTTTGTTCTTATTTTTCCTATTACCAGTAATTTTAGTTGCTTTGTTTAGTGTTGCCTTTCTCTACTCTCTTCACGCAAGGCTTACTAAGAGAGCTAGAAGGATTGGAACAGAACCTCTGGACGAAAGCACACATGAAGTTTCACTGGTCCGATGACATCTGAACGCGCGCTCAACGCACAAAAAATCGCTACATCAACCGCAATGCATTGGGGCATTAGTGTGGCAATGGCCATTTGCTTTTTTACCTTACCTATCTTATGTTATTATCATTGGAACGATATGTCGATCATGTCTTAGCGCTAATGTTGTTTACATGATAGTACTGTTTCTTTATTTAAACCGTTGTTCGACGCGGTTCTCACGCAATTACAGAAAGTAAAATACGACGATTTTTAACATATCATTTTTCGACAGTGATAAACTTTCAGAACTGAATCTACACTCACTGGCAAAAGTATTGCAACTGCAGAAAACGAAATTCAGAAAAAGCAAGAATCACCAATTGATTACGTTATACCATTGATTCTTGACCACACAATACGTATTTACTTCCAAAGTTGTGTTTTTCATACAGATGTTATTCCCGAGTATCAAGAGGGCGAAAACTTTGATTTGTTGCATATGCCCTTAAATAGACAACCTAAAGACACTGCAACGTAACGGTGCACTCCAGAAGGAATACAGAGATCAGAACACAAGAAATGGCTTCAAAACTGCTTGGCTTAATGAGTCTACTGTTCATGTAAGTTTTACTTAAATGTTTCTGAGAAGAAAATCAAGGATTGTGTGGGAGCTGAACCGGATGAGACACAGTCATGGAAGAACCTTGTTCTTCGAAAAATTCGTACATTCGGAGACACTCAAAGGCAATTTGATGATAACTCACGTGGTTTACGTAAATCTTGTCTAATTACACGTTTCAATTTGCATTACAAATAGCGCAGTGAGACGTGTCAACGGTACGTTGAAAAAGTTGTTTCAAGTTAGCACGTGACCTCTTTCTTATCAAGAAATTTACAAAAATAAAAAAAATAAAAAAAATTCACCCTAAACATTTACAATAGACCCTGACAAACCTGCAAAGTTTTTAGCTGACAAACACCCAAAAACGCCAAAACTAGTGATGTCCCGAATGTATGCCATTTTGTCAATCAAACGGTCATGGGACTGGTGCCTGGTTTTGAGACCGACTCGAATTTCTCCCGGTATTCCTCACTGACTCAGGTCTAGAAACAGATGGGAGCGTATTATTTCCTGTACACGTGCTAGGCAATTATTTCATCCCTCTTCACAACCAAAGCAAACATTGAGCAGAACGGGGCCTCGCACACCAGGATTTTTGGGGTAAGATGAGCTGTGTGACATGCAGCCGGCTAATTTGTAGGCAGACAAGATCAGACGATATCGGGTTTACAGATTCATTGAAAAACAGCCGAGAGGCGAGACACTATGTCCTGATAAGTACGGAATTACGTCTGACCAAAACTACAACAGACACACACGTTCAATTGTCGCACATCCAAGTCCGCAAAGTTTTGAATGTATTAAAATGTCGAATGATATAAACGGAATAATTTTAATCTAAATACTCGACTTGGGATTTCATATTATAGGCAGCACTGCCGCCCCGCTAGGGAGGGTTGTGTGACTCCTTATTCTAGAACTTAGCACAGGCCACACAACACGTGACATTTTCAGTACGATGGTATTTTTGCACTGTTGTCGGAACGCATAACAATGTAATGTATGGTTGTCAGTTTCAAAAGAGTTATCTACTATTGAAAAAAATGCCATCTGCAGCTGCAGCTGGCTTTCCCATATTGACATGAATTTAAAGAGGACAAAAGAGTTGCTTGCTATTGCCTTAACAATAGTTCCACGTGTAAGAAGCCCCCGAACGCCCCAGGACAATTAACAACTATGAGCATGTTATGTAACTGGTTATAAAGGCTTGAAATTACAACAATACACCGTCCTTCAAACTTATACGCTTGTATATGTGTCATGTGTTGGCTATTGTGTATTGCTGCCAATGAGGACGTACTTTGATTGGTACTTCTCAAAAAACTATTTGCTGTAACCTTTGAAGTACCTCCCTGGAGAATTTCTGACCAAATCCACAGATGACAATCATCACATTTTGTGTTTGTCCAAAAAAACAACATCCTATTGATTTTCGTGTACAAAACTGTAAGCTCATCATTAAGCGGCGCCATCGAGTTGGGGGGGGGGGGGGGGGGGTCGGGGTCGGGTGAATGTGCGCTCCTCCTATTTTTTTTTCTTGCCACCGCAGTCCCCGCATCCGGCCAGAAAAAATAACGGATTTTTTGGCAATATCGCTGATCTCCTAATTTGGGTCAAATCTCAGCGATTTTGGGCAAAATTTGGAAGTTTTGTCCCCCCCAATAATTAATTCCCCTCTCGTTCCACCCCCCCCCCCCGAAAATGAAGTCTGGTGCCGCCACTGAAGCCATGAGACTCCCCTGCCGCACATCCGAATACATTTTAATTTGGTGAAGGTACACCCTTTTCGGACATACTTTTCTGATACCCCATGAATTCGAAACTATTAACGGAGACCGTAACGGAATCAACCACACGGTTTAGGTGGTTTATTCCGTTAGGTTTCCGATTCATAGGTCTCAGAAAAGTATGTCAGAAAAGGGTGTCACCTTATGGAAACCCCGACTAGGACAGAAAATTGATTACATGAGGGGCATCAAATGCACCCAATGCTGGAAAAGTATATACGTGAGGCCTCCATCTGCAGGTGGACGCGCCTGTGACCCCATTTATTTTGAAAATGTTCCACCGCAAATACCACATGTTTTTAAAAGTTTACCACTGTCACCTAAACCCCCTATTTTGGGAATTTTTGAACTGTTTTTGTCACCCAAAAACCCATATTTGGGCCTTTTGGCTGTCTCTCACCCAAATACAGTACCCCTATTTGTTTGATCTCTTCACCTAATGCCCTCGGGTTTGGAAGCGCCAGCCTTACACCGTACCCATATCCATTTCATACGGTACGTCGTGTAATTCTCCCTAGTAATGGTGTTAAAACAACAATACTAATGAAACAATACCCATGTCACAGTTCACGTTTCCAATCGTGTAACAAAATTCAAATTGGCAACAGGGTTGCTTGGAATCGGCAGCAACATTTATGCTTAAACATGAAAGAGTGACTAAAATGATGCAAGCCAAAACATAAATGCCATTAAAACTAGAGGTGTCACCTTAAAACCAAAACTGTATCTATATTTCTACATCAAATGGTGACATAAATCTTTCGAGACACCTCTAGATTTCTTTGAAAAAATGTTTAAAGTTGCCGCAAATCTGCATTTTGCATTGCGATGATCAATCTCGTGAGGGGATTATGGTAGTCTGGCAAGTGCGTAAATTAATAAAACGACAGCAGTTTATTCGTTTCAGCTGTTAGTCACCGCAGGCGGGGGTAACGCCCCGCCTAATGCGTACAGCACTACGGATAGCGCCATCTCCGGTCAATAAGGTCAGCTGACTCGTTGAGAAGATAATATGTTTGAATTCGAAGTATGCTCGTAATCTGATGGAGGATCGCGAGATAATAATGCTTACAAGAGAATTCAACTTTAGTTTAATTGGGAAATTTATGAATAACGGATTAATTTTTAATCACAAACTCTGAACTGGAATCAACAATGACGGGACGATTACTTTTACTTATGGGCGAAAATTATGCATTAAATGGCATGCATTAACTAGCTAGGTATATACAACCTTTTGACATACAGCGTTGCATTCCTTGTCTGTGAAGTGAGCCGGTTTCGTTGAAAAAAATTGTGAGTTTTAAGAAACAACTGTTGAAAGATATTCTAGCTATTTAAATTACAACTTTGGCAGTGATTGATTTCTTTAGGGTGAGTTGTGTTAAGGGAACATAGTCCCATTGGAGCCATGGTCCCTTTCCATAGACGATAAGCGTGGAACAAATGTTGATGTTCCGCTAAAGGATAAATGTGGTTTTTAGCGAAACAACGGTAACGAGATAGGAGTATTTTTGGCATTACTAGCATTGCCCGGATGTGGAGGAGGTAGTCGGTTTCGCAAAAATAAATTGTGATTTAACGAAAACAATGTTGATAAATACTAGCGATGGTAATTACAACCTTTGGCATACGCGTTGCATTCGCAAAGATAAACTGATTTTTAGCAAAACACGTTAAGCGATAGGGGTAGGCCTACTAGTATTGCCCGGATGTGGAGGAGTTAGCCGGTTTCGGTGAAGTAAATTGTGATTTTAACGAAACAATGTTGGAAAATTAGCGAGTACATACAACCTTTGGCATCCAGTTTTGCATTTCGGTAAAGATACACGTGCTTGAGCGAAACAACGGTAAGACAGAGGGGTAGGCATACTAGCTGCCTGGATGTGGCGGAGTTAGCCGGTTTCGCTAAAAAATACATATGATTTTTAACGAAACAATGTGAACGATAGGAAGAAATATAGAACTGGCCACAACCTTTTGGGCATCCAGTGTGCATTCCGGGGCTGTGAAGTGAGCGGGGTCCCCCGTATATATATAGTCCCGGATATATAGGTCCTCGTATTATTGTCCGGGTACACACCCAAACTCTAGAACGCGGACTCCCACGCAAATTAGTTACACACTTATTCCGTTATGCCATGGAAAGCGAGGACGGGCTCAGGGGAATATGGTATTTTTACACCGGTTTCGGTGAAAATAATATATTTTAACGAACACAATGCTGAAAGATAGGACGGGATACTAGCTATGTGAAATACCAACTGTTTTGGCAATCTAGTGTTGCATACTTGTATGGGTGAGCCGTGTTCGCTAAAGATAAATTTTGATTTTTTAGCGAAACAACGTTAGCGATAGGGTAGTCAATGCATTGCCGATGTGGCAGAAAATATAGTGCCCCGTTACTCTTGTCAACTTCAAAACGGTTAGCAGAGGCACTCAAGTGTTCCAACGCCTTTATCCGTTATCGTCTATGGAAGGGGGGGGACCGTGGTTCCAGGGGGGACTATGATCCTTTTACACCTGGATGAGGGAGGTTGCCGGTTTTTTCGGTGAAAAAAAGTTGTGAGTTTTAATGTGAATATGTTGAGAGAATTTATGTGATATTAATAATAACTCAATGGAGGATTATATTTCCTGCTACACTGTTAATATCTCTTTAAAGTGTATAGCAGTTCAAATTACACTTAAGTTGCAATTTCAGCTTGAAATTCAATCTTATTATTCAGCAAGCAGAGGCCTGAATGGTGGAATTGTTCACTTTACTTGTCTTTTGGTTGTATTTTGTTTATTTATCAGTGTGTTCGTGGAACAAAATTGAAGAGACACTAGCGACCATTAGAGCAACAGGTTTAATACAGTACAAAATCTATTTACATTGTTCACCCAAATAAAGTCAGGCTGATTATGTCTCTATTAAACGAGTTGACAAATCTATCCAGTTTATACCCAAAATGAAAAAATAGACCTCTTGAGCCACAATCTTTTGGGAAGAGTGTAAGCTTAGTCACATGACAGTTATTACAGTTGTAACCTTTTTTTGGTGAATGAAAATGACCTGTTCGCCCTATTTAACCAGTTAACTAGTTGTTCAGAAATTTATAGAGCAAGGTGCAGTCCACTACATCCAGCAAACAAAGTTCTATAGTACTCATTGATTCAAATTCCCAATAACATTAACCATCAAAAGCCAGCAAGCAACATTTCTAGTCATCCAGATCCAAGCAAGCCATCTTCCAGTATTCTGGGTCCCTGCACCACTGTTTCCAGTCATCAAGATCCAAAAAAGAAAGGTTCTTTTTGTCTGGATCTAGCAATCGATGGGGTTACAGGTCATCCAGATCCGCCAAGCCAGATTCCGGACACCCACATCTCCTGTTCGTGTAAGCAAGGACTGTTGTTGTGAAATCCAGCAAGCCAGGGTTCAAGATGTCCAGATCCCTAAAGGCATGACTCCAGTTATTCAGACCTCTCAAGTAAGGTTCGAGTTCGAGAAATCGCGAAGCAAGGTCCAGTCATCCAGTTCCAGCAAGCATTGCCCACGTACAAATATTTGCAAACCAGGATCTGGTAAGTCCAAATTTCCGGAGGTTAATACCAATATCCAAAGCCATGCCAGCTAGATATCAGTCATCTCCCATATATCCAGCAAGCCAGGGTTCCAAGTATCCAGGTCTCTGCGCCCCAGATTTCCAGTCATTCATCCAGATCCAAACAAGCCAAGGGTTGATTTTGTCCAAGATCCCACAAGCAAACAGCAAAGTTCCAAGGTCATACAGATCCCACCAAGCCAGTTTAAGACACCCATATCCCTGAGGCAAGGACAAGTTATCAAAATGCCAGCAAGCCAGGTTCAAGATGTACAGATCCTAAAAGCCCGGTTCCAGTCATTCAGATACCTGCAATAAGGTTCAAGGCTGTCTAGAATCGGATGCAAGGCCCAGTCAATCCAGTTACAGGGAAGGCAAGTAGTTCAGTAGCTAGTAGTGAATGAAAAAAATAGTGACCCGCTGATGAAACACCAAACCTGGAACACTTGTTGTTTGGGTCTCATAGAAGCATATTAAAGGTAGGTGCCAATTTTTGAAGTCCCAGTTCTCAAGATGGCCGGACCATTCCCAAAAAATGGCTGCCAAAATATCCATAGTAGCGGATTTCTGGTGATACAACACTACTATTGATTTTTAGGTAGTTTAAAACTATATCTACATGTTTTAAACACATGTAACCTCGAAAGATAACTAAGGCAATGTGCGGACAACTTCTTATTTGCATAAATCCCAAAGTGGCAGCCAATACCCATTTTCAGCTATAATTGTTCATATTCGACCTAAGAGACGGATGTGTTGGTATCTAATCATATGTTTTGAGGCCAAGGATTCATTAAGACCAATAAATGACCATTTGTAACTTAATGCACAGTCAATCTAAGATGGCTGCAAAGAAGGTTCAAATTTGCTGCGCAAGTCAACTTTGGAACGATTAGTAGGGTACATACTACTTATTTATAGTGGTGTTTGTGGTTAAAAGTCAACGTTTTTGAGGTCAAGAATCCATTAAAACTATTTACATGGACCATTGAGGAGGCTGACATCATGGTTCAATCCAAGATGGATGCCAATAGGTAACCAATAAGGCCGCTTAATCATGTTTGAGCTTACGATGCTTCATATTTTAAAGAGTGCGCACTAGAGGTGCTTTTTTCATCTTTTTTGGAGGTCAAGTAATCCAATGAAGCAATTTATAAGGTGGTTACTTGATTTTTTCTATTATTTGTATGTGAACAGCTGTTTGATGGTGGCATGCAGATAGTGATTAGTTGTTGGTTTTCATAAAATTTAAAGCTTAGCAGATCCTTTAATGTTGGGATATTTAGAATTAACATTAGAAGTAATATTTGAAGGATCATGTCGGTGAAAAGGTAGAACATTAGGCCAGTATTATAATTAATATAAATATGAACAAGTAACCAGGGGTATTCGCAATCTCGGTAGGTATCGACTAATGAGGGAGTGCAGGGGTTTATTAGCCAATCTAGAACAGTATTTTGTTTATAAATGAGCTTCCGGTTTGTTTTCTGGGCGGCATCATATCTCGACGCTCTGTGCGGCCTGATTGGCTGTGATCGACTCTTGTTAGATCATAACTGTCGGAGTGTGGGGGGATCCTGGTGTTGTATAAAACTACCGTAATTATTTCTCAGGGCAGTTGAGATTTAATCGTACGAGAAAAGAGATAGTAAATGGGTAGGGAGAATAACAGGGTAGTGGTAAAGATGGATATTTGAGAAGACAAATATATTTTGTTAGAATTATTTAAAGAAGCAAGATAGACGAACCGTAAGTTGCAGAAAGAGATAAAAGGCAGCAGAAAAGAAGTTTACATATACATTTGAAGAATAATAAATTAGTTCATCGTGAACTTCGAAGGAAAAGTAAGGAATATAATCGTGCTTATGACGTACAATTATATAAATTAGAGCGGGTCATTTTTTCTATGACCTGTAAACGGCCAAGTACCAAACTAATTCCCAGCAGCATTGCAACCCATCCCAAGTGCCAACTCTTTCACCTCGGCTCCTACCAAAATCTGGTGGTACTTACTCCTCATACTCCAGAATTCACCATGGCACGTGCTCCGAGCTCATCTGTCTCGCTCCTGCTAAACTGCGGGTGGTGTTCATCCTACGCTAGACTTCACACCGGTGCTGTCCAACCCTGTCCAACGTGCTTATGAAGCCTCATCTGTCTTGCTTCAAAAGTCCGAGTGGTGCTCCTCGGACTCCTCTAAACTGAACCGCAGCACTCCCAACATGTCCAAGCGCTTCATCTCCTGCAGTCTAACTACTACTGACTCTGAATGGCACTCCTCCTGCAACGAGTATCACCAGCGCTCCATGCCAAGCCGAGCGCGGGAGATCCTCTGCGGTCGCTTCTAAAACTCTGAGTGGTACTCCCCCTGCTCCAGACTTCACACAGGCAATCCAAACCAAGTCCAAAGCGTTGAGCTCCTCTATTGTAGATTATCCCTAACTTGCAAAGTGGCGGGCTCCTGTTTCAGATTCGTACCAGCACTACATCCTTGTCAAAAGGCTCCAAGTATCACTCCTACCGACCCTGAATGGCACTCCTCCTGCAACGAGCATTCGAAATCAGCACTTACTGCCAAGGCCTTTTTCGCCCCCCGAGCTATTCCGCCTTGCTCCTGCCAAGTTAGAGGGACACTCTCTCTCTCTTGATCAAGACTTCACACCGGAAACTCCAACCCCGTCCAAGTGCTCCGAGCACCACCTAGCGCCTAACAGGCCTAGCCGAGAGAACAATCTTCGGCCACCGTAAGCCTCGATCAGCAAGCACCATATTTCCAGGCAATCCAGCCTAGCACCGCCATCGTATTCAACGGCTCTGAGGTATCAGTCTCGGCATCCACGATTTATTCAATCCAGTCGGAGACTGCTTTATGATACACCTAGTTTGGTGCTAAGGTCTTCGACCACTGGTAACTAGGGTCATGCTATGAACTGGATGCAGACGTGCTGCTGCATCTAGTTGTAATAAAACTCCTCACCCTCCTTTTCTCCTCTCCCCGCCCCACTGGTTCATAATATCTCACAATAACATTTACAATCTGATAGTATTCAAGTGGGGACGTCCGGGTGCACGGTTGTAGAGTTGGCCCTCATCACTGTTGCATATCCCTACTACATATAAGCCATCTTCAACCTTGCTCGCCGCATTGGTTTCCTTGTACCTGTGTACACGTGCACCACTACCATTACGAGGAAAAAAAATCAGTAGCGGGGGGGGGGGGGGGAAATTTCTCCTTTAGTTAGTATAGTGCCCCCAATTGTTCACTGACCGTAGGTATATTCCTCGAACGATTCCAGGTCACCTTAACATAGTTGGGCTCTGACCCCAGCTGCCGAGGGAATGTTTGAAGTAAAACATTTACCTTTGAATATCTTTTTAGAAGCTACCAGGAGTATAATACACCTGCCACGGCTTCCTCTACCAGACACATTACCAGCCACAACTGACGCGATACAATTGTAAGCATTTATACTTGTAAAAACCAGTTTGTTTGTAATTAATGCAGCAGGCATTTTAAAGTGACTCAAAGTAACTGGGATAAGAATGAGACCAGGATATGAGTACTGTAGGATTAACATACGGGCTATTTGGATTGGCCACGGTACAATCGCGCAATTTAGTGAACTTGTTTGAATGAATGACTGGACCCCACAAGTTATAACTGGACGACCATAAAATAACATGAGTTAAATATGAAGAACTATATAGCTTTTAACATGATTAGCGGCCTATTGGTGCCCTATTGGCATCCATCTTGGATTGACATGATGCAGGATTCTCGATTGTTGCAGATTGATTTTAAGTATCCCTTGACCATTCTTAAAATGGGTGACTACAGCACACGAAACTACTATAAGTATGAGTACTCTATGCTCCAAATGAATGGCGGCCATATTGGCGACCTTCTTGACAGCCATCTTGGATTGACCATGATGTAAGCCATCAATGGTTCATGTAATGATTGTAATGGATTCTTGATCTCAAAAAGGTTGACTGTACCACAAAACACCGCTATAGTAAGTTTTTTAAGTACCCTATTGCTCCAAACTTGAATTGGCGCAAATTTGGGACCTTCTTAGCAGCCATCTTAGATTAACCATGACGTAAGCTTCATTGGTAAGTGTAATTGGTCTCATGGGTTCTTCCCTCCAACAGATATGAATCGATACCCAAATAATTTCCTCTTGGTAATGAACAAAATGATAGCTGAAACATGGGTATTGGGGCCCATCTTGGACGCCCATCATGAATATATCCACCCCAAAACGCTCAAGGTGTGCGGTTAGATTCTGAAAGTGGACGATATACATCGAAAATAAACTAGATACAAAAATTCCAGGTCATATGCTGACTAAACGTTTACTATATACTCCTATTGAAACTTAAGACTCGTGCCCAATCTAATGGCAAGGAAATCACGGAAGGTAATCCTGTATGTAGGACACCACATCTAAACAGGTGTTCGGTACAGTGTTTGACCTTTGACCTATTCGTGCCTGGACTTAGGTACAGGATGGGCATTGCCTTAAAAATTTTAAAATGTTGTATGGGAATAATACCTCTAAATAATACTGCCCAAGATAAAAACATTGATGTAACAATCTATTCAATACTGCATCTAGTAAAATGATCGTGGCTTTACACAATAGTACAACAATGTTGTGACCTTGACATTGGTACAGGAACCAAACCCCACCAAACCCCCTCCCACAGGTGACCCCAAACCGGATGTTGTTATGGGGGACATATAGACACAATAGAGTAAATATAATACTTGAATCTAGCAAATACCATATGGATTAAATTATTTACACCATTGACCTTGACCTTCTGCGTAACCATGACCTAGGCCCTCAGACTTGGCACCCCCCTTCTAGACTGTTTTGTGGACCCTAAAGAGTAAGTGTGCAAAAATTGCGCTTTTATCAGGCGTGTCACGATCTTGCCCCAAATTTGGCCTAAGCAAATGACTAAAGTCCCAGAACCAGATCTTGCATACAAGGCCGTCAACTATTTATCGCAACAAAGGTTCTGGCAATCCAAAGAGACACTGTGTGATCAAGCAAGCAAGGGGTTATGAGGATACATTGTTGAAAATTGAATTTAAAAGAATGGGGAAAAAAATCCCTCAGAAGTTGTTAACACATGATTACCGGTATATTTGAAGCACTGATGTCAGAGGCGTGCGTAAAACACAGTGAGAGGCAACTTGCCCCCCCCACCCATGGACACAAAAAATCGGAAAGGGAAGAGTTAAAAAAAATGGGATAGAAAAAGGCGGAGGAAGGGGAGAAAAGGAGGGGGGAAGGGAAGAAAGAATCCCAGAAATGAAGGAAAAAAAAAAGAGGAAGAAAGAAAAGAATAAATTAAGGCCGAAAAAAGGAACGATGAATGAGGAAAAAAAGGGAACTTTTTGAGTCTTGCCCCCCCAACCCACCAGTGGCGTAACACCCGGGGGATCAAGGGGGCAGGACTGCCCCCGACACTTTTACCGGTAAGAAATGATTGAAAATAATGCTCATCGCCCGTTTTTACCCGCTCACTTTTTCCTGTGAGAGGGGTTTTACCTCTCACTGGGAAAATCAAGCCCAAACCGGGCTTTTGACCCCCCTTACAAGTGACCCCTGTTACACGCCATTACATAATCTCCCCCAGACGGTCAGGTCTGGTTATGCCCATGACGATGTACAAGTATTTGAACAGTGACCTCATATTCAAATAATAAATTGATAAATTTTAAATTAATATTCAGCTTGTCTCTGGTTGTCCTTCTTCTTTTCCATTTTTTTCCCCCTTATTCTCCCCTTTCTCCCTTACTCTTTAATCCCCTCTCCATCAATAATTTTTGTCTTTTGCATCCACCGGGTACATCTCCATTTTCGTTGTCCGCGGGCCGTTTTCCCCCCTGCCCCATCCCCCCCCCACTGGGCAACGATACTGGCAACAACCATGGTGGGGGGGGGGGGGGTAGGACAGGCCAGTTTGTGCACTTTTTCAATTGGGAATTTTAAATTGATGGGGGATGTGCACCCCCCCAACTGCAACTACGACCTACTACCCCACTGCAGTGTGTCAACATTGCCCAATTAAAAAATGGTAGGCCTACATCGACAAAGTAAGATCTCCACGGATTATATCAGTGTATCTGGGACTGACACCCATGATACATGTGTACAGTGTTGTCATCCAATGCCAATGGGGCTTGATGAAGTGATATAAGCTTCAGGCCGTTGATAAAAATGCTAGGCCCCCTAATAATTGACCCACCAAACCTTTTCACGTCAGAATAGGGGTCAGAATCAGTAGAAACATCCTCCGATGTTGTTCATTTTTGCCTCAGGCATTCACTCAGCACACAAATAGCCTCCTAGTCCATAAGCTGTCATCATCAGTTTCCGTTCGTAGCCACCCAATTTGTATTAATTTGCCCAATATCACCTTGAAGGGGATGGGTCCCCCTGACTAGGATTAGGGATGTTTCACCGAAAAGGGCAGTTCGCGTGTCATGCCCATTTCAAAAATGGCCCCCATGTTTTATGTAACACCGCCATTATAATTTATTCAGATAGAAATTGTCCAACGAATACACGATACCAGTTTTAACAGCCGGAAGGGGGCTTTAACTATTTTTAAACATGTAGGGTCCACGATGGGCGCCCAAGGCGAAGGAGCATATTTTGCTAAATGAACTTTAAATGGCATGTTGTTGAATAAGAACATGGGTATATTTTGGGAAGACTCCAACAAGAATTTATGGCATTTATATTTTACGGACAGACAGACTTGTTTTTAAAGTGGTGGTGATTATATTCACTCTAGGGTAGTAAAATCAGGAAGGAAAAGCAACGCCCTAATCATCTTTCGCCGGTTAAAAACAACACTTTCTACTAATGACCCCTAAATCATTTCAAGATGTAAAAAATATTTAAGGGGGGTGATTGCTTTGCCGTATTGAGTGCCGTACTATAGCTGGTACTACTTGGCATAAACGTGTTTATAACTGACTCTCTAAAGTCATAGGAAGGAAACAGCTCATATTAAACTGATTCAATAAAATCATAATAAAATGGGTGTGTGTTCTGTATATTTAAGGACTTACTCAGTAGTCATGGGCGTTTCCCAGTAAATAAAAAATATGATTATGAAGAAGTTAAAACTTGTCTTATATAGGAGGAAAAAATTTAAATATGGCGGTCTAAGTTTCTTTCGAGAACATCATCCAAGTGCTATCTTTGTTTCTGACTTGTACCAAGGGCTCCTTCTCGCTCTCTATGCCTAGATCAGTTTCTTCCCAGCGTCAAATAGTGTTGAGTGGTCTGCACTTATCCAGAAGTACGAGAGAAAATTGCGGGAAAATGTTATCAATAGTTTTCGTTTTGGTTTATTATTATGTCGGAAAAAGATTGTGCAGGGGGTTTTTTTATTTAGATCCCCTGGAGCGAGTATACCCGCCGCCATCATGAGTTATAGTCATGTCCGCAATGCACCAATGTCATTAAATCTCTTTTTGGTGCTCTAAAAAATATTACTCGCATTCTTACCCCATCTACTATGGCAATTTTAGTACATTTAACAAAACATGCCTTCCTAACCGGCGGCATCTTGGACACTTAAATGTGTAAGCCTCACTTAAGGAAGATAGAACTTTATTTCGTTTAGTCCTGGATGAAATTTCATCTATAATGAAAATAATAGCAGTTTTCATAAAACAATGGTGGCCATTTTGAAATAGGCGTACGCGCTAAGTTGCCAACTTTTAGGCGGAAACACCTAATCCATAGTCAGGGGGACCCCCCTTCAAGGATAATTGGAAATTAATCACCAGGTGGGTGCAACAAACTCGAATTTAAGGCCAGTACAGAAACTAGCTCATAGACTACCAGTTCTCTGATCAAAGCGGTTAGGGTGCTTGCCTCTGGCGCAAATTTACATCAAAATTCCCGGGTTCGAATCCGTGGGGTCGTGTCACTTGCTGGGATTTATTCGGGTACTATAAATTGGATTTGAATTGTATACCAGGCTTTGATCAATACAAATCCGCTCTCCTACATGGTTCAATTGGAATTTGGGCAAATTAATCATGAAGCATCCCCCGTCCTTCGGAGGGGACGTTAAGACGTCGGTCCTGTACAGAGAGTTCACAATGTAAATGTACATCGAAGTCAGTGTTGAATAGAGTAGGGTGGAAACCCCTGACTGCCCAAATCCGCCCCAGCCTCAAATAAGGGGCATGTTAGGAGCGTCCGTTTTATCATGGATACACGCGGGCCCCGGATCAGCATATAGTGAACAAATCCTGAAACCCCACGAGCCATTACCAATGACTTGTGAGACGAGCAAACAAACAAACAAGGGAGTTCACCGTGTGCAATTTCCCTTCTTAGATCTTTCAGCCATGAGGTAGGCCCTCCACACAGTGTCAGCAACTGGCGCGCGCTTTGCTCTCGCGGGTAGAGTGGTAGTGTTGGGCGAACACTCGATCAAGATACTAATTAGTAATGGTAGTATCGGTATCGATGTTTGGTTAGAAAGTCACCTGGGGCCTAAAGGATTTTAAGCGAAACTCTTTAATCTTTATCACAGCGCAGCCGCGCCGATATATTGCTATATCTTGGGAACATTGTTCCGTAAAAATAACAATTATTTCGGCGAAACTGGCTATTATAACTCTTTATTTATAGCGAAACCGGATGGTTATCGCAGTAATGCTTGTCCGGTGTAAAAAGGAATTAATTATAGTCCCCCGGACTGGAGCCCGGTCGCTCCATACTGACGATTGAACAAGGAATGAAGCGTGGAACATTAATTTTCCTGCTACACGGGGAATGGGCTGCTAGTAGTTAGGTCGATCGTCGAGAATACTGCTTCTATTCACATAATTTAATTTTCGCGAAACCGGTTGCCCATGTATTGAGAGATTTCCAAAGTTGCACAGAAATGGCAGATTGTTGATTGAAGGTGAAAACTTGCCAAAGGTGCGCACGCAAGTTGTTGAAGAGGTAGCAAAAGTTGTCATATTACAGTTAAAGGACAGGTGCGCACAGTTAGGAAAAGTTTATAGGCCTATACATAATTACAGAAGGTTAACGCAAACCATCTGTGTGATCTTATGCAAAATTTGTGGAAGTCTCGGGGGGGGGGGGGGTGGGGGTACCACTTATTAGGCTGTACACAATCGCGTGCATAAAAACAGGGAAAAAGGAGTATGTTGTTCATGGATAGGCAGGATACGCGCGTAGGCGTTTTTTAGGAGGTCAAAAATGCCAAAATGTGAAACAAAAAGGGTATCAATTGCAAGCTGTCTGGAACGGGTAGGCAAAATGTGGATTCTGGAAAAAAGTGATGTTTCGTCTTTATTTAACTCACATCTTTAAAATGCTATAGCAAAATCTGTGCTTAGGGGTTGGAAACTGGCATGTTATACGCAGTAAATAATCATTTTAGCCACTAAATCCTCGTTTAGGGTGCTTTTCAGAAAAGTGATGTTGCGGATGGTTTGTACAGGGTATTCAATGGAGTGACCCCCCCCCCCACTGGGGGAAGTAAACAAAGTTTATGGAACTTCAAAATCCTTGTCAACTTTTCGCAACTTAATATCCCAAGTGACATGGGGCCTTAGGCCACATCCTGACAATACAGCATATTATGCAAAAGGTGTGTTGCCTTGCTATTATTCTTCCTATCTTTCTTCAACACTGTTTATTAAAAATCACATTTATTTTTGAGCGAAACCGTATTATTCACGCAATATTGCCAGGCTGTGTGGTTTGATAGTATATTTTTTTCGTTAAAAATCCAATTTTATTGTTAGCGAAACGGTTTAACTTTCATCACGGTAGGACCTAGGCCTATACTATCCTGTTTTCTACTCTTCTTAGCGTTTGATCGTTCAAAATCCACAATTGTCTTAAGAGCGCGCGAAGCCGGCTCAGTCACCCACATTATGATAATATCCCGGGGATTATAGGGCCTACAGATCATTATTGATGCAGAAGGTTGTGTAGACTTGATATTATAGTATCTCCTTCCTATCTTAAACATGTTTCGTTAAAAATCACAATTATTTTTAGCGAAACCGGCTCACTATAACTTCCTCCTCATCCCGGCCAACGCTATCGGCCTCCCGTTTAACGTTGTTTCATAAAAGGCACTGACAATTATCTTTAGGGAAAAGCGGCTCATCCAGCAAAGGAATGCAACACGGGATGCCAAAAGCTTTATCTACATAGCTAGTTCCCTTCCTATCTTTCAACGATGTTTCGTTAAAAATCACCAATTATTTTCACCGAAACCGACTCACTTCACAGCCAAGGGAATATGAAAAATTGGATGTGGATTGCCAAAAGGTGTATGAAACATAGGCCTATCTTTAATATCCAACATTGTTTCGTTAAAATCACAATTATTTCACCGAAACCGGCGCACTTCACAGCCAAGAAATGCAACACTGGTGCCAATTGTGTATGTACATTATCTGTCTTTTCAACATTGTTCGTTAAAAAAATGATCAGATAACCGGCTCATCACATCCAAAGAATGCGCACAAGGAATGCAACATCGGATGCCAAAAGGTTGTAGGGTACCTAGCTAGTATTTCCACATTGTTTCGTAAAAATCACAATTTATTTTAGCGAACGGATAACTCCTCCACATCCGGGCAATGTATACTCGATTCGCGTTGGATCCGTCGTCCCCCTGGAGTTTTTGGGACTCTTCCAATAAGTCGGAGAGGGGCTCTACCGGGAAATAGAAAGTATTCAAATGCCACGTGCCACACGGATTATATAGAGGATACTTTGGTCATTTAACTCACTCACATGCCAATAAAATACAATTTCATTCATGTATGGAAACGCACTAATAGTGTATTTCAGGCCTTAAAATTGGCTCACCAATAACATGATTAACAGAAGTCCCTGCCGCCTCATTGCATTGTCACCTCCGCAAGCATGGACGGGGTCACATATCAGATTGAAATCGAGAGTATATTGCTACTCCCATTTCTTTCACCGTTTCGCTAAAAACCCACAATTTATCTTTAGCAAAACACGCAACATTGGTTCCATGCTTATCGTTACGGAAAGGGGACAATGGCTCCAAGGGGACTATGTGTCCTTTAACCACCAACTCACCAAAAGAAATGCAATACACATGCCAAAAGTTGTGTGTTATAAATAGCTAGAATATCTTTCAAAATTGTTCGTTAAAATCACAATTTTTTTCACCGAAACCTGCTCAATTCACAGAAAGGAAGGCAACGTGGATGTCAAAAGGTGGTTGTATATTCTAGTATTTTCAACATTGTTTCGTAAAAAATACAAGTTGATTTCCACCGGAACCGGCTAACTCCTATCGCCGCAATGTTAGTAGGGCATCTAATGTTTCTTGTAACGTTGTTTCGCTAAAAATCACTATTTATTTTTAGCGTAACGGGCTGTCTGCATTTGCATCATTGCAGTCTACACTTCTATAATACGTTTCCCGCCTATGCCCATCATGTACTGTTTCGCTCGTTTCGCCTAGTTCGCTATGTTCGTCGGTTCGTTTGCGTTTTGTTCGTTCGGATAAGAATAAGCCACAAAAAGCAATACCATTTTGAAGAACACGTTTCAGGCAGACAGTTAGAACAAATGGCACGAAGCATCCGAGGGAGAGGTTTGACCTAGCCAGGAGCGACACAATGAAAAACACGGCCGTGAGGTATTATTTTTAAAGAGCACTGGATTTCAATGAAACCAGACCACACCAGGCCTCAAATACTGGACATCAACACGTTATTCTTTTCAGTTAAGCAGCTTGTGCTGTCTGAACCATAGCATGTAAAGTACAGTCTTGGTTGTACCCATATGTAAGAAAACCGCCTTAAGAGCCAAACACAACATAAAAATGCATCACCTGTTGCTATAGGCTGCTACTTGGCCAGGGTTTGATCGAGTGGCCATGAGGTGGACCTTATCAATCAGGCTATATATTTTCATTTAGTTTGTGTACTAGGTACGTGCGTGTGTAACGAATTATTCCAATTTGTACCAAGATTTTTACCATACATGAATATGCATGGTATGCATGTATGTGCATTGTAAAAACTTAATTGCAAATGAAAATTATGCATATAACATACGAGGTTATGAAAGACAATAATAATAATATGCAGCATATATAAAGCGCTCTTACACAAGTGTATCACAGGTTGTCAATTATTATTATTACGCTGCGTTGAGGAAATGTCACAATCATTTCGCTTCATATAGGAGGATGCTATAAGAAATGCCTTACAAGCGCACACACGCCGATCAGCACTTAGCTTGTAATATCCCCCATAACAGCAGCTCCTCAGATTTCACTTGGTTCGACGAGGCAATTGCGAGAGTATCTTGCCCAAGGAACATAACCACGTTGACATCAGCGGGGTCGAACTCACGATTTACAATGTTATTATGATCAGGAAGTCCTGTTGGCTTCGAGCCGCTGCGCCACAGTGATCATATGGTGTTATGAAACACAAAACATGTTAATTTGATATTGTATGAGCAAACAAAGGATGGGTGTATACTAGAAGTAGATGTTAATGGAGTCTTGTTGAGGTAGGTAAAAAAAAAAACGGATTAACAACTCCAATAATCACCATTACATGGTTTAAATCTGGGAAGGGGGGGAATATAATGTAACTTGGACATAAAGTGAAAAGGACACAAATTAGCAATTATCTTAGAGAAATGAACATTTCACAATTTGTCTATATGCCACCTAAGGATAATTTTCTGGATTTTTTTCTAATAAGCAACAGATAATTTTTCGAAACTTAACTGTGTTCAAAAATAAATTGTTCGTTTCGTTCATAAAATGTGCCCTTCCAATTCAGATAATTGTTATTGTATTTGGTTATGTTGGAATAATGTGGAAAAAAGTACACTTCTAAATGAAATGGCTACTGATGTTAAGAAATAACACACTTGGATACAAAATTGAACACATATTCCACTACCCATCCCATGTGTGCCAAAATGTAACATTGAGTGAACACAGTGTGTTCTGTGGGGAACATCATTTGCCAAAACTTTGGTGTGTTCTAAATCAACACATGAAAACACGTTATAGAAGTTGTTAACACATTTCGGGTTCAGATGAACAGTTTTTGAACACAGGAGGGTGTTAAACTAAAGTGTGTTAACTTTAGAACAAGTAGTGTAAAAAATGTTTAAATGTGAACATGTAGTGTGAAGATTAGACATGTGGTGTTCCATATACAATACTCAATGGTTCAAAATAGAATATGTAATGTTACAAATGAGAAACACATAAAGAATGTGTTCAACTTTTGGTGTTGCAAAATAGATTTCATTCAAAAGTGTTAAAATAGCCAAATTTGAACCTGACAATGTAAAATGAGAAACACGAAACATCACAATATTTGTTTACTCTGCGTGATGGTTCAGATATAACGCAAATTGAATTTACAGTGTCAAGGAAATGTCATCAAAGAACAACAAATGCAAAAAATAATTCAACGTTGGAAATCAAAATATTTAAAAATTTCCTTGGCAGAAGTCTTCTTTTATCGGTCCAAACAATGTGGTTCTCAAATATAATCTGGTTTGTGCATTTGTGGCTCCAGCCAATGGGCAGACCAAGAGATGTTCCATTGTCTGTGGCAGAAGTATACAATAACATGTACAGGAACACTGGCAATTAAATACACTCCGCATGTCATATAACCAATCCAAATTGCAATTAAATATACTCAGAGATGATAAAAACCAATTCAAAATTGCAATTCTATATTACCAATAGCTGTCACAACATCACCAATAAAGGATAAATTGGAGAAAATGAAAGCCCCGCCATAGGCCAACTCCGTGGTAACTTCACTCAGTACGGGAGTTGAGCATGTCGAATAAAAAGCGATCGACAAATACAAGAAAGAAACATTTTTAAATTTTAAATCTGTGTTTTTACTAGGATTTTAAAACACAAATATAAGTTTCTTATATATCCAATAAACTCCTCCACGATACACAAGTCTTAAACGAGTTAAGCGTGGAATTTAAGAATGCATGAATGGATATCTTATTTCAGCTGCATGCAGCGTATTCTTCGCACAAGTAGAAAGTAGAAAAGGACTTTGCCGCTAATTTGATCACATGATTTCTCGAGAAAAAATACCCGGATGACGAACGCAAGGCGTTCAAGAATGAACACCTTAAGAAAATCCGTAAAATGCATTCATAACACTGGTGTTCAAAAATAGGAGTCACGATTGGAAACACTTTGCTTCATCCTTTGGATATGACAAATGTATTTGTAAAGCTTTTATATGACATCCTGCTCGCAGGGTATTGGGCCTAGGCCTACCGTAGCTAGGCTATGCCTAAGGGAGCCAGGGCCCGGCTAACCTCGTGTTGCCAGCCAAAAAAAAAATGGGTTCAATCAGACGGTCTCATCACAACGTTGTACTTCTTACCCCAAATAATTATAGGCAGTGTATGCAGCCTCTACCTTTTTATTCAAAACCTGTTATTAATTAGAACTATCGACACTTATTATGGTCGCAACACGACGGGGTTTTGGGTCATCCACTTGAACGCTAAAGGTCATCTGGTTGAACACATGATGTTAAAAAGATGTCAGCACATATTTTAAATACGATGTTCAGAACTGGAACCACCTTTTTGAACACATGGCTTAACAGTGAAACACGTCTGTCAAATGGGTTCTAATGCCTAACATCACACGTTCGGGCCTGGTAAATTGAACACTAAAATTACGCGTCATGTATTAGAACGCGTTCATTTCATTTAGAGGGTAGTACTAATGCTCCTAGGGTCAAGATGCTGGGTCGATCAGCCAAGAGGGATGGGACGGCGACACCCCTCTAAGCTTGACTAACACATGCATCCAATAGACTTGTTGGAAGGTGGAGTAGAACTCAAACCGACATTGTCCAAAATGTCTGATATGAAGGCCTCTTGACTAGAATGCCAAGCGGAGGAAGCGTGAGCTCGACCATCATATGCCTAACCAAGAAGCAGTCAACCAATAATGGTGTTTTTGTGTGCATTTCAGAGGACTGAGGAAATCCAGGTGGTTCAATGTGTACCTTGTGCAGGTTTCTCTGAGCTGTCTGCAATCCCGGTCTGTCAACCTATGGTGAGCCTGGCAAAACACCGGTTCGGGATAAAGGAAAGAGTTGATTCTTGCCAAAAGCCGGCATGTGGAAGAATAGAGACCTTCTTGCGCTCAAAGCAGTGGGGGCCTAGTCAGAGACAAGGCATGTATATCAGAACCCCCTATGGCAAACAAGCCACAAGCACTAGGAAGTTCCAGAAGAATAAAGATTTCGGTGTGGGTGATTTAAACTGTTCCGACACCAAGAGTTCCAAGACCAATGGCAAATCCCACTACGGAACAATTAGGTCCGAACGGGGCGATACGTAAACAACAGTCTGCAGAAATGCACCAGACAGGTTCGGAGAATGGGTGGTGCACTCTGGGACGACCTCGTCGGCTGGTGGACCTATTACAGGCCCCCTCCTTTTGGAAGATTGATCTGTTACCTTACAAGAAGATCTAAACGGCCTGGGGAACCAAAGCTGCGTAGCCAATAATGGGCTACCAGCAAGGACCAGGCAGTCTCGAGACAGAGCCCCACTCAGAGAGGACTTTGGCATCATGGCAACCTGGAGAAGCGATGATCAAGCATAGGCTACCAATCCTGACCGGTCCGCTGCATGGGTCCCGTTGATGCTCGGGGATCCAGGTTCCAAGAGTAGGCCCCTAATATGTCACAATCTGACGATTCATGATGAAGGCGAAACATATTCCACATGTGGACGGTTCCTCCACCATCTAGAAGATTGTGCGGCAAATTGCAAAGTAGAGAGAGCTGACACTACTTACCGACGCGGGCCCTCTGACTTTTGGCTGTGATCTTGGATTGTGACCCTCCTGGGAAACTGTCCGCAACCCATTGTCCACTTCCCGAAAACACGGGAGGGGATTAGCCCGATGTCCCAATCTCGGAAACACACGAATAGCAGTAGATATACCTGCATAGGCTGGGCTGATTCACCCCCTTCCTTGTTTATATGTCACCACATTCATATTGTCGCAGCGGAAAACAATTACCTTCCCCCTGAACACGGGGAGTCAGTGCGCAATGCCAGAAGAAAGACGGCGAACAACTCGAGGACGTTAATGTGGTGACGAGCCACGGCGGCTGGTCAGCGGCCTGCCCCCGAGAGATAGGTGAGCCCCCAAACTTAACGCATCCGTCGTCATAGTGTTTAAACGCATCCATGGTCAGGTGTTTGCTAAGTCACAGGTAGGCTGAAGGGAACTCCTTGCCTCATATGAGTGGAAAAGTCCACCATTGACGGTCTGAGGGGTAACCTTCGTCTTCCTGGGGGGGGGGTTTTACCACTGACAACAAATTGTGTCAATCAGCCAGCTAAACACTAATTTTTGACCTAATGGGATGCATATCTAATAATTGGACCATCTTTGCTTTCTTTAGCGCCAAAATAATCTGTCACGCCACCTTACTTTGTCGTGGGAGCAAGATCAGTTTTGGCGGACGAAGGGGATGTGTGCCACCTGATAATATTTTTCTTTTTCACTTATATCAAAAATATTATATGCTTTTGCAACTTATACCTCCTGTGTCGGTTACAAAACTTGTTTTCCTTTCATAATCTCCCCAAAAACCTAGCACAATCACACTTCTGGCTTTTTAACTCAAAAGAGAAATTGGTTATTTTTAGCAAACATATCGGAGAAATCAAGGTTTACATTGACTATTTACTTCCATTAAAACATTATATGAGTCCAGTGGAAGACTATTGAAACGTTTTTGATATCAATGGAAAGAGGAGACTTATACAATCCACCTGTATCAAAATCAAAGGGGTTAGAGGCTTTGTAACTAAGAATCCCAAAGGTCTTACCCACACTTTTAAAATGGTTCAGGGAGACGAAGTTTAAAGTACAATTCATGCAATCGTGCATACTATTTTGAAAATCATGAAGGGTGCATTTTGAATCGTTTTTCCTATATGCTAATGGTTTTGTTTACCCCAAAACCTGTGGTAATAGACCACCTCATTTGTGGCTTTTAGACCAAATGGCTTGAGGAGTTATGATCCATGATATGTCTTAAAAGGTCATTGACCTTTGACCTTGACTATCTGACCACGCAGCAGCTGCCGCTAATGCCGGACAAATTTTTTTCATATTTTTACTTTATTTTGTTCAATACAAGAATATACAAGTCCTTTTATTAGAATTTTTTTCAAGGTTGAATCGCATCTGGCCTCTACTATACATCTAATTTGTTTACACCTTTAGTAGTTAGTTATGGCCCTCGACTACAAAATCAATGCAAGGTAGTTAGTGGTCTCCAATTGTGGTGTCACTTTTTCATTTGGGGCAATCACGTTTGCACAGGGGTCCAAACTTTTAAATTAACTTCCAATCATGTTTTCAATGTGTGTCATATTGTCCGTCTTGTCCAAGCGGATTCCCAAAAATGTATAGTTTTGTAACCATCTATGGACCATTGGTTTAGAGTTATTGGGTAAAAATGGCTAAAAGTGCAAAAAAAGGTCAAACTCAATTGTACAGGGGGGGAATCAAACATTAAAGTTCCTCTGATTATATTTTAAATGCTTGCAAATTATTGCCCGAGGAATTCGAGGCCCCCAAAAGTAATAGTTTTGATTATGTTAAATGTTTACTTACCGAATAGGGTCAAAGAAGGTCCATGCCAATTGGATATGAATTGTCCCCATGAACTATTTGGTCACATAGCATGATAACTATGCATTTCAGATGCTACAAACTATTCCTTATTTTGACACATAGCTAGATGAACATTGGTTTTCATTTTTATTTTATACTACCAAAATTGGAGCAACTCTGATTTTTGACCCCTTTCAAATGGAAATTGGACCTTTTTGCACCTTTTAGCTTTTTTAGCCATTTTTTACTCAATACTTCAACCAATGGATCAAAGATGGTACAAAATATACCTTTTTAGCCTATAATGTAGGCTAGTGCATCACATAGCAAATTAGAGTAGAAAACCCAATGTTCTCTCCTCGTCTAAACTATTCTCTCATGTCTTGTCCACTTCTTTTGAAAACTCGCAGGTATGCAAGTAATGACATTCTTTGAAAAGTTATGTTTGTGGATTTTGAACAATTCTGAGCAGGTGTTTGCGTTTTGGGGCATTTTTTGTTCTTCCTTTTGTGTTTCTTGGCATTAATGTGTTGGTAGGCAAGATTATGCTGAATTGTCTGTGTCCCTACAATGTAGATGCATTCTGTGTGAAAAGCTGAAGCCATTCATTAATCAATGCCTGGCCTAGAGGGCATTGCATTTGCAGTCCTAGTCTGATACCACTTAGCAGTAAATTTCATGCTTATCTAGGAGATGATAGTTTATGTTTATTGCCCTAAGGGTAGTTTTTTATTGTTTTCCCACCAATATCTTCTCCATTGTCTAAAGTTCCATGTTCCTATGTACCATGTGTACTTTGCACTCATTCCCAGTTGCTACCTGAAGATAGTGCTTAGTTTATCAAGTTCTCATTCCGAATGCAATGTTCACAACGTTTCAAAAGCGCACTATAATAATAGTAATAATGCTTGAACTTTAACCTTGCCCTGTGTTTAACTTGAAACAGCCCAAATTCTCTGACTTCAACAAATCATAAGTGGCCTTAGAACCCAGCTACCTAAGAGAGCATATTTAGCCCACCCACAATGCATCAGTTTTGGTACATTTCACATCAATAATCCCATGCATGATCCCGGCATGTGATCCCACAAAATCCCATTTTTAATACATAAACTTAAATCGACCTTTTCGACACCCTTTCCTGCACATCAAAACCCTAGTACTTTTAAAAAAATTTAATAATGAAAGGATTTGTACTCCTTAACCTTCTTTACAACTGCCCTAATTACTGACATAATGTTTAGTACAGAACATAATAGGCACAATTGCAATGTATTATGGGATTATTCAAAACACAACACCCTCTGCTACTATGAAGCCAGGTTTAAATGCAACCATCTGTTTTTATTTCTTGGGAACTTGGCATGCATTACATTACCCTTGTAGCTTGTCTCATATTAACTGCATGTGAAATTGTTTTGCTTTTTTAATATTTTATGGGATTAAATCGGTTGTTAATATAGTCGAGTTATATTGATATGTATTTTAGTAATTTTTGTATTAAGTTGACCATTTTAACAGTACTCTGTTATCAACACCACAAGTCATATGTTGACAGTTGACAAAACACAGGAGATTGTACTTGGTCAAGTAAATTGCCACCACAGATGTTGGACCATGGACTTCAGAATAATTTAGTTCAGTGATATATCACCATTTGCCAAGAGTGATTTACTTCACAAATTTTTAATGTAGTCTTAGACATGACAATAAATGTTATTGAAAGTGAAACTACGGTTAAGTGGGGGGGGGGGGGGTTTTCAACACAAATGACCATACAGGACGTGCCGACAGACATCGGTCCCATTTCCACCCTTCTGGTATATCAGTGACACCCCTTTTTTCATATGCCAATTTTGGTATAGCAAGGGTCGTTTGTTTTTTTTTCAAAATTTTCGGAATTTTTGTAACCATTAGCCGCCTTTCCTCAATCTGAAGCCAATTGGTCCAATTTGCTTAAAGGTCAAAATTTTGAAGTGAAAAATGGCAAATTTGGGGGTTAAATTTGGCCTAAAATTTGCATGTTTTCGGGTATAGCTTTGGTCTCCCGTTTTTGGCAACAAAATGGTAGATCTATGGGTCCTACTTCCAGAGTAGTGGAGGCACGTCCCTACACAAACCATAGTTGGGACCCCCCCTCCCCCGGGGGTTAAGTACGTTAAGGGAAAAATTAAGAGAATTGAATAGTTATGAATTACTCTCCATTAAAGTGGTGTACAAGATTCACACCAATTGACAAACTCCCTGTATACAGGTTCACATGGAGATTGTCTTACCGATTGAAATCTCGACGACTTGAAATATTATACCAGCACAATATTTGCTTTTCCTTGTAATCGGTAAAGCAATAACAGGTGTTCTAACACAATATTGATTTAAAAGTCATTGCCATTAAATTTTGCCATATGTTTGTGTTTCCGTGTAAGTTAAACAGTACATTAATACACTGTAATGTCATTAAGTTTACATAGATTGGCTATTGAATAGCTATGTCACTTGAAGTAATTGTCACGTGAAAATTAATTTAAAAAATACTAAAGCCGACTAAAGCCCAAAAGGAATTTTAAAAAATGTGGTATATTTGTGGAGGTTCACAATCATAATATTAAATTACGTATGACAATAAGTACCCTTTATATTGCATGATTAAATGCGCATTTGTATTATCATACACATAAAAATAAAATTTTTGGCTGCTCATTTCAGGGGTGAATTATACTCTGGTGTGCATTATAAAGATGTAAAAAACACCGGCTTTCAAAAAAATGGGAACGCCCGTTTTCTGAAAGTTTTTAAAGTGACCCTTTAAAATCGCTAAACAAGTGCAGTAAGGTACATTTCATGTAATGCAGGGCCACTTCAAATCAATTAAAGTTGCATTGTTGGTGCTCAACACCTCATTTTTGTTTATGGTTCAATGAGATATTCCGAGAAAATATTAATTCCAAAATTCCGTTGATTTTGATGAGGGGTTTGATGTTATTAACAATGTTTATATGACGGTGCCCCAGGCACAGGCCACTGCATTATAATTTCTGTCCTTTAATGGACAGAATCCAATGAGCTAATTTCTTCTTCTTCCAGAGTAGCATCGAATTTGCAAGTTTGATTAGGCAACATGCTATACCTTAGGCAACGTGGTCAGTGATGTAAAAATATCACTCCTTTAGGTAAAGTCAGGGGAAGGAGACTGTGGATCACGAAAAGCAATGTGTTGAAGTGTTGCGTTCATTTGATTATGACTTTCAAATAGCATGTTTTATAATAAATTACCGGTAAGAAAAAAAGAAGTAACCTTTTAAGTTAGCTTTGAAAAAGACTAGCTAAAAACAATAACTTTTTGGCCTAATAGAGAAATTTTTGTTAATTATATAAAACAATTGTGAAAACATTATTACTCATCATGGAATTGTAATTATTACTGAATACGTATGATGGAATATTCACAGAGGTTTAATATAAAAATATTATAAAGGTACTGTAAAGGATGTTTTTTCTTTTCTTTAATGTCACATCAGTAGAGGCTTACTGCATCCTTGATGCTCTGGTTGGAATTCTTAATGACTAGACGGACAATATGGCATACATTAAAACAACATTGGGTCATTATAGAAGTTTGAGACCCATTGTAAACTTAGATTGGCCCCTATTGAAAAATGACACCACAATTGTAACTAACGCACTAACTCCATGCACTGATTTAGAGGGTCCATACTACTATCAAAGGTGTCAAAAGGTTGATATTTAGTGGGACATGAACGATGATGTTTGAACCAAGTCCATGCTCCCCCCCGCGCTATTATATTTGTTAAAAGCAATGTAAACCTTGAAAGATCCTATTCGAGTATTTCTTTTCTTTTGCTTTTGAGCGTTAATTTTCATGTATTAGTCCTATGCCCTATTATATGTCAAACTATACGATTAGTACTATTATCAATATTAGTCAACCATCCTCCTCGTGGTGAACCCCGGTAAACTGATATTTTCGGCGATGATATCAACCTGAGGCCAGTAACACCTGTTGTCCTTTTTTCATTGCACTGTCTTTTAATTCCACTGTTGTCTTTTTATTCTCACTGTATTTTAATTATATGCCCCCGCAGAGGAACACTATCGGATGCTCAGTCTGGAACACATGCCCTTATCAGGGCAGGCACCAGCAGATGTCAAGTCAGATGGCATCTCGTGCTCCAATTAAACGTGGAAGTTCTTCACTAGGGCTAAGATAACATAATCGAACATCCTCACTCATACGCACAAAGTCACTGCAAATTCTCCTCCATAGACACACGCTAACCGACAGTTCCATTCTGACATCTGCGGCTACACCCTAGCGGCACACACGAGAGCGCTACCCATGGGATTGCCACCTTTGCTAGTAACTCAGGCCAATGGAAACAAATTGTCAACCTCACCTGACAAACAGACTCCACCCTGGAATGGGGCACGGACCAAATTGCAGGTGTTCATGTCACCAAGTCACAAGCCACCTAACCATCGGGTCCAAGCGACTCCCTACCAACTTATGGTGGCACCCTGCCTTTATGCTGGCGACTTTAATAGCAATAGCATTACCTGGGGTAACAGAAAAACCAACTGATGGAGCTACTCTAGAGGACTGGGCCGCAAAATCCGGTGTACAACTATTGCACGACCCCAAGCACAGCCAGCTTCTACTCTGGAAAGTGGAATACGTCTACAAACCCTGACCTTGCTTTTTGCAAACTGGACAACCATCTCCATTCATTCACCGTACTGTTCTTGATCACTTTCGGAAGTCTCAACATAGACCATCACTTATCGCTCAGGAGAGCCTTGCTAGCCTGTACCAACAAAGCAGTGAAAATGGTGGAACTTCCGCAAGGGACAGTCCCGTGGACCATTTCAAGAACCTGGTGGCTTCAGAAGTGCCCAACCTCCCGACACCAACCTCTCCACCTGGACAATTCTTACACAGCACTGTGCCAACTCTTTATCAACATAGCAAAGAAGAACCATCCCACGTGGCTGCCGTCGCAATTATATCCCCTCCTGGGATGAGGAATGTAACACTCTTTACAATGATTTCCTGAATTCTAAACCCGTGAGAGGCTCATCCAATGCTTTCAGATCTGACAACCTGCTTGGACGGAAACGCCGTTAGCGCTGTGAGGAGACGGTCCAAGGAATCGACTTCACCCACTCAACAGGAAGGCCTGGAAGAACATAAACCGCCTCACCGGAAGAATTTCCAAATGCCATCGAAATGTCCATGGACTGCCAACTCATCGCTGAGCAACTCCTCAAAAAAAAAAAAAAGCAAACGGGTTCGTTTCAAGACATTGATAAGGATCACGCTCAGCTCTGTCAAAAAAGAGATCACCAAACTTCGTCGAGCCCCTGGCGTGGACTGTCACTTTCAACACCCTTCTCACTAATTAGCTTACCTCTGCTATCGGCCAATTAAAGAGTGGAAAAGCCCAGTGCCCTGATAACATACCAGCAGAGTCTTGATGCAATGCGGCCACTATGTCTAGATTGCTCCAGGCAGTTCTACACATGTTTGGCCTCACAACCAGTCCTTACCCAAGATCTGGAGGAGAGCGACTATCATCGCACTCCTAAACCAAACAAGCCTGTCGACAACCAACCCTAAGAACTACCCTGGCCCACTAAAAAATTTATCCACTACTGTGGTCCCTTCTCCTTCAACTCCTTGAGAGGATGATCCTGGACCCGCTGGAGCCCGTCGTCGAACCCAATCTGCCTGACGAACAAGCAGGATTTCGCCGTGTCCGGAGCACTGTCCACCAGATTGTAAACTCACAAATGATATTGAGGAAGCTTTGAAAAGCGCCGAAAGGCAGGCGTCATCCTCTTGGTGGAACCTTCTGCAGCAACGAACACCGTGTGGCACCAGGGCCTGATACTCAAGCTTCTCAGGACCATCCCGGATCGTCCACCTGGTACATTCATATGTAACATGCTTTGGCAACCTGCTTATTCTCAAGACCAGTGATGGACAGATAGTCGCCTGCCGTCGGTCTAAGGAACGGAGTACCACAAGGATCTGTACTGGCTCCTATGCTGTTCAAACTTGTATATCAGCGACTTACCTCAAACAACATCTAGACCATATGGCTACGCCGACGATCTGGCCCTCCTCCACTTGGACAGCAATTGGACAGAATTAGAAAGCACACTTACTACAGCCATGGGCCTACTTGCATCATATCTGAAGACTGGAGACTGAAGCTGAGTGAAGCCAGACCACCCGCACTGCCTTCCACCTCACACCAAAGAGGCTCATCGTCAGCCTCAAATCAACCTCAAGGAGCGCCTCTGCCATCCAATCCAACGCCAACCTATCTGGGAATGAACCTTGACCGGCAGCTTACATACCGACAGCACCGCATTCCGTATGCCAAGTATCCTCGGAGGGATAACCAAACCTCCTGTGCCGCTTGCTGGATCTTCATCGGTGTGCCAGCCCAACGACCCTACGCACCACCACTGCCTTGGCTCTGGTCTACAGCCTGCTGATTTGCCGGGCCGCCCCCGACATGTGCAACAGCTCTCCACAAAGAAGCTGATACTTACTCAACGAGATCTCCTTGTGAGCCATCACTGGCTGCCTCCGCCTACTCCATCTGAATTCCAACCAGTGCTTTTCAGGCATTCCACCTGCAGCACTTCGGAGAGAGCACCACACGCATAAACTAATGAATAAGGCCCTGCTGGCACAAGCACCTGCTGCATCACCCCGTCAAAGAATCACCCCAACTCGGTAGACAGAGACTGCGCTCTCGCCGACCTTCTGCCGACAACGCCGCTAACTCTTCTCCAGTTCCCCATTCAACATTTACAGACATGGAATCTGCCTGGCTTGATACTCCAAGACAAGCCATTCTCTATCACAACCTAAGGACAAGAACTACCACCCTGGGCACATCTCCCCACGCAAGGATGGTCCCCTAATCGGATTCGCACAGAGTCGTCGCTTCAAACCGCAATATGACGATTGGGGCTTGCGGCCATCGCCAGCCTGCCCACTGTGGCTCTCCATCACACAGACTTTGGCGGATCACAATTCTCATGAGTGGCCCACCGTTCGTCCGCCGGTGGACAAGATTTCTCTACAACACCCCAACCAAACCAACAGTGAGTTGGCCCCAACGTTTACAACTGTTAGCTGCTGCCTCATACGCAAGAAGAAGAAGAAGAGTACTAAATTTTACAGTATTAACACGGGCCTCCATTTCTGCTCAAAAACACGTAAAATACCAATTTTAACAGGTTGTTGAGGACTGTTAGTAATATTTTACAAAAATAACTTTACAATTCACATGTGTTACACCTGCTACATACTTTTTCTAGTGCTCTTAATGTGTTTTTTACAGTAATAGTGGTAAGTTTATTGTGTTTTCAAGGGAACTTTATAATACTTCGTCAGCAGAAAAATATTATGATTGCCCTTATATTGTTAAAGCAATGTAAACCTTGAAAGATTCAATATGCGAAAGTATTCTTTCTTCTGCTTTGAGCGGTATTTTCATGTATTAGGCCTAATGCACAACATCATTATCACTATTATAATTGTCAAATATACGATTACACTAAATTTTACAGTATTACAACACGGGCATCCATTCGCCAACAAACACACGGTAAAATAGCAAATTTTTACAGGTTTTGATGTATATTTTACAAAAAACTAAACTTTTAACAATTCACGATGTTTTACATTTGTGTACAAGGCTATACATCCATTTTCTAGGCTCCTTAATGATTTTTTTTTACAGTAAAGTGTAATTTTATTGTGTTTTCAAGGGAACTTTATACTTCGTCAGCAGACAAATATTATTATTTTTTTTAAAAAAAATGAACAATGTTAACCTTGAAAGATTCTCTGCGCAAGTATTCTTATCATTTGCCTTATGAAGCGGTATTTTCATGGTATTAGGCCTTATGCAACTATTATGAATTTCAAATATCGATTATGACTACATTTTAACTCAGCATTAGACACGGGAATCCATTCTGCCAACAAACACAGCAATACCATTTTTACGGGTTTTTGACTGTTAATTTTACAAAAAACTTAACTTACCATTCGAGAGCGATGAGTTTTACTTTTTTGTAGCATGTTACATACATTTCTAGTGCTCCTTAATGAATTCTTTTTTTACAGTAATAGTGGGTAATTTTATTGTGTTTTTGGTGGCAGAATGATTCCCTTTGTAAGATTACGGTGGCGCGCCGCAGTGCCCAACTCTATTTCCTTAGCGTTTTGGGCCAGACTCTCTCCGTATTAATTTTTGCTGGGGGGGTTATCGCCCTCCGCCTACACCCAGCGGGTCTGTTACTTTTCCAGCATTGAATAACTCTGGTACCCATTTCATACACCTGGGTAGAGTGGGGGAATGAAGTCAAATTGAGGTAAAAGTGCCTTACTCGAGGGCACACAACGTTGGCCGCAACATGGGGACTCGAACCCACGACTTTTGGGGTGCGGACGAGCGCTCAATCCACTTGTATGGCAACGCTCCACTTATCAAATATGGCGAGTTTTTTCCCTCGCATTCGAGTTTCATGCGCTGTATCTCGAGTTACACCGCTATAATGTCGAGTTTACCGCGCTGCCTATCCAGTTTGAACTCTATGTGCCGCGTTTCATAAATCCATGTCCAGAAATAAATCATGTCCAGAATAAATCAATGATCAAGTTTAAAACTTGACATAATTTTGTTTCAACATGTACAAACTGGACAAGATTTTTTCTAAACATAAGCAAACTCGACATGATTTGAAAACTCGGCTGATTTTTTTCTGGACCTAGGAAACTGACATGATTAGTCAAACTCACCATATAGAGAGAGCAAACCTCGATGTAGAGAGGTAAACGGACAATAGCGCTGTAAAACTCGACATATAACGCTCGACACTTCGACCTAATGGCGAGGACCCTCGATAACACAGCGCTTGAAACTCGACTTGCGCGGGAAAACCTCGACATGATTTTGAAACTCGCCATGATTTATGTTCTGACTCAAGAAAACTGGACATGATTTATGTCAAAAACGACCACTCACCATATAGCGATCAAAACTCGTGTATAGAGCAAACTAACTGGACAGAAGAAGCTCTGTACTCGACATCATAACGCTTGCACACGCGAACTATGAGGCGAGAAAACTCGATCACCACGCGTGAAACTCGACATGCGCGGAAACTCGACATGATTTTGAATCTCGGCATGATTTTTTTTTTCTGGACATGAAGAAAACATGGACATGATTTATGTCAACTCACCCTAATAGAGCGCAAAACTCGAAGTTATAGAGGCAAACTGGACAGATGCGCTGTAAACTCGACATCATAACGCTGCACACCAGACATATGGCGAGGAAACTCGATACCGCAGCGAGTGACAACTCGAATGCGCGGGAAAACTCGCCATGAATTTGATACGGAAGCGTGCCATACACTGGACCACACTCCCCCTCACGTTTACTGTCATATTAGAACGTGTTGGCTACATCACCAGGCTGTTCTTTTTCACTAAATTACAAAGGGCTGCCCTGAGGAAATCACCAAGAAAAAAATAAGTGATAGGCCTAATGTATCAATTATATTTAATGTTTCCCATTTATGAAATTAACAGTACGAATGTTCCTATAGAGCAATATGATAGAGGGACGGGAATCCTGCTATTGGTAAAAGATGAAACGATTTGAAAGATATGTCCATAATTCGTAAGAAGTGTAAAATTTCGCGACACCACAGCAGTGGCGTAACCAGCTTTTTTCAGGGGGGGGGGCAAAGGGGGGCACAAAGATTTTCAGGGGGGCAGCATATTTAAAATTTTTGTTCGTATAGTGTATGGCCCTATGTAAATCACTAATTTTTCAGGGGGGGCCATAGGGGGACAAGATTCCCACAGGGGGGGCCCGCTTCCCCCTGCCACACCCCCGTCAAAAAAGGACACAGGAGCGGTGGTTTACGCCACTGACCACAGAGGGTCTTTCACGATCAAAACGATTAAACTCATTGAAAATCATGATTATTATACCATAAATATACAATCATTGCTAATATAAAACCTGGTTAGCAGACCTACTTATATATAGGTGGTATATTTGGGATACAGGCACGATATTACTTATTTTGCACACTACGCCATGATCGAACAAGCACGCAAGCTAACGAATGCACGTCACTGAAATTAACCTTCTCCCGGCCACACCGGGGAAGCACTTCAGTGTTGGCCCGCGTGCTCAGCTTATGCAGTAATTAATCGATCTCTTGAAGTTTTGGGTATAGTGCACACTGCTGGATACTTTGGTTGAAATTTGCACACACGATACGGTTTTAAAGGCTTTGGAATAGAACGAAATAAACCTAGTATACATAAAAAAGTTTTTCTCACGATTATCTGCTTTTAGCTTTTCTGAGAATTTTCAGTTTCCCATCAATAAAAAGAAAGTGTTGTCAACCGACTTGAATGAAAGTGGGATTGGCGATCACGAAGCACATATAGTTAATAAACCAATTAGTGTTTTTTTTTTTTCAGTAACTGATCATCACTCTTGTAAACACATCCGAATACTTTAAAATGTTTAGTATCTTGCGCTCGTCCACGAACATTACAATAAAGTATTTTTTTGTCAACTTGCCGTAAATATCTGCCGTATAAGGTTGCAGTACTATACTGCAGCCCACTTAGTACCTAAACAATATTAGAACCGGGGGGGGGGGGGGGCGGGACAAGCTAGGTCGTTTTTGCCGTTTCCATAGGTTTAGCACGTAATCACGAAATTGGACAAATTTTTAAAGTCGAAAAAAATCATGTTATTATCAATATTTTCCATCAAATTCGTTGGAGTTGAAGAATCCAACGCCATGTAAGTTATTTTTTTTGTATGAATAACGGTACAAACGGAATCCATTTTGAACGATGCTCGCTTGACCTTATGTTCAATCGCAGGGTCACAGCTATTTATAGCTGCGGACATGTACCGGTACCAGGGCCGGTACAAGGTAGCTATGCCACCACCGTGGAAAATGATTCGTTGACCGCATGTAGCAATCCTCTCATGCCCGGTCTTCTTAAAAACCAATTGATGATAGTTTGGCAGCACAATTATGCACCACCGATAAAGCAAGGCAATTAAGATCGGTCGCGGCTCACGGTATTACGGGAATTTCACTCCCACTCACTGATCTATTATAAAAACTGCGTACAGTGACTTCATATTCGGTTCACTGTTAGGCTCGTCCAATGACTCGTTGGGCAGTTTTGCGCGAGGGAATGAAGCTTGGCCGCCACTGCCTGATTAGCACATTTTTTTGGAAGAGCCCCTCAATTTTTCAAACATTTTTGAGATTCTTACTATATATTCCTGTGAATGGTTAAAATTTCGACAAAAAAATAAAAAAAATAAATGAATTTGTAATTAGAATAAGAATATCGGGATCCCGATAATAATTCAACGGCCTTGCCTGAAACCCTTCCAAGTGGGAAATAGCCGGGAAGTAGCGCCATGTACATAATCTAAGCTCATCCATTAATTGTTTTATTGGTGAAGGCAAGTCAAGTTAGAGGTTATTTCTGAGGGGGTTTTGGACTATTTTCTCAGGGACGGAAATTAAACGTAGGCATTTCCTGCTCCGCGTGAAAGGTCCAATAGGGTACCCAATTTTAATTACAAAATCGCTTATTTTTATAAATACCGCATTTTTAGCATTCTCGTTTGCAGGTATAGTTCGTAGACAAAACCAACATAAAATATCTGCAAAAATATCAAATTTGAACCTTGGGGGCGCCTCTTCAATTATAAAATTGCTTTAATCTCGGCATTTAAAATGATAGGTCCACCCCTTAATTTTGAAATGGCTTAGGTTCATCAACCGTGAGCCGGTGGGCTCTTAGCGGATGAGCCACGCAGAGAGTCCAGTACCAGCTGGTGTTGGAACTAGCTATCTTGGTTTTGTGAAAGATAAACAGATAAAATGCTGATACATACACAAGGCTTCGCATCTCAAAATGGAGGTAAATATTGCTCAGATTTATAGTAAAATGGCATTGCGGGTATTTGTATGTAATGGCACAAATTCAATATTACGAGCGAATTGTAACAATATCAAAAGTGTACGACCATTCTTAGCAAAAATGATTCAATTCGCAAAGTTTTCTATGAAAAAATTAATACCCATCAACATACGGAATAAGGCCCAGCTTTTAAATTGCACTTTATTTCGTGTGCTGTGGTGTATAGGTCTCAGTACATTTAGTGTCAGGACGTTACGCAGGTGGGCTAGGGGTGTGCGGCGCACCCCCCAAATTCCACAAAAGGTGCAAACGATCCACTTTTTGCTGAATTTTTGATATAAAGCTCCAAAAATTTAGCGCAAAAAAAATTTTGACACACAAAAAGTCCACTTTGTCGGTGATAAAATGTAGTCCAAAAAAAGGACCCATTCTTAGGGGGATTAGATTCCACTTTTGTGACAAAAAAGTCCACTTGTTCGAAAAAAAAAACAACTTTTTCTTAGTCGCACACTCAAAATAAAATCCATGGTACGGCCATGTTCGTGGCAATTGTCTCAGCACCATTTGGCAATCCTGGTTTTATGGGTTTTTATTTTTCTTAACTTTTCTTTCATTTTTAACTTTTCCGATTTAAAATTGAGTCATGAAAGCAGCAGCAGAGGTAGCCGCAGCAAATTTACGGTGGGGAGAAATGATGAAGACATGCAATGCAAAAGGCTTAGCCGATATGTATACTATTGATGGCACAATGGGCTTAGCAACAGATCTCCAATGATCAGGAAGGGAAGTTAGGTGTCATAAGGAAAAAAAAGCGGTGAATGAAGGAAGTGGCATAATTAAAGACCGCAGCAGTATGGCCTTGAGGATAGTACTTAATCCAATTTATATGCTGAAGGGTAATTAGACCCGGGTGTCTAGTTCAGACAGGGGTGGATTTAATTTTTTTCTGTACTGGCCGTCGGGCCAGTGAACTAGGAAAACTTACTGGCCCTGCAGTGGAACTACACTGGCCCCCCAACCATTTCAATGCTATGGTCATGAATTTCCCTTTCTTACGCAAACCTTTGATAATTGGCCTAAATGTCAAAAATACAATAGGCTTAGTGTTTGAGCCTCATTACTGAGGAGCTCTCAACTTAGGGTTGGGGTGTGAGTAACAAAGCTCCAAACTTTGGCTTGGAACGGATTTTAAAAATAAATTGGTCTCGGAATGATTTTGTTTTTCCAATTATGACTTGGGAACTGTATTTTAAGTCAAATTAGCGGTTGAGGAGATGATGAACTGCAAAAATTTTTCCCATGGAGCTAAAATCTGTGAGTTGTGTGGCAGTCTAAGAACTGTAAAAGAGGCGCGAACCGGGAAGTTGAATGACACACATATCCGTAGCGCCATCTCAGATTTCAGTGCCCGAACCCCTCAATCCCGGGCTCAGTATCTGTGTCTATTTTCTATTTTGGGGGGATGTACTTTACCCTCAATTTTTTCCACCACCTACATTGTAGTGGTTACACAAAATTATAATTGATAAATTGTGGACAAAAGTACTCCTCATGTTCTACAAAACATAATATTAATTTTGCTCAGTCGCACTTTGGGAGATAGCTGGAGATAAATCGGGTGTGTTTCTTTTCATACTTGCTCTTGCATCTTTTTATACTAGGAAAAACGTCTTCTAATCTGTGTATTTGGTCCACTGCAATTGGTAAAAAATGTCCATTTCTGAATTCTGTAGTTAAAATGCCCGCGAAGTGATGAACGTGCGCTGTATGAAAATTATGGTGCATTGAACATAAAAACGTATGATGACAGAGGGATTAACACACCCGTCTGTGTTTTAGGAAGTTGTGCCAGTGGGAGTCATCTCTCAATTATTGACTGATGATCCTTAAAAAAGCGAAAAGTATGAAAATATTAAAAAAATGCTGAAAGCATCTGCGGATTATTTCACATGGAGGGTTTTAAAACTGGTAATGGAATTATTACAAGAGTACCCAACCTTACATTTCTGGAAAAATTCAATGGCCCGACGGGCCAGCATCAGGTGAATTCTTACTGGGCCCGACATGAATTTCCTGGCCGGGCCAGGGACCAGTGATAAATCTAGCCCTGCGTTCTAAGAATCCGCCCGGGTACCAGCCTAAGAAGCCAGTGGCGTCGGAAAAACCGGGGCGGGACAGAACGTACCGGTACGTCCCAATAATTTGCCCCCTAGCCCCTGGCGCCCCCCTTTTTAAGAATAAAAAAAAGCCACAACAGTGAAGTCTGAATGACGCCCTCTGGTACTCATCCAACATTAAGTATGACTAAGATGGTCATCTTGCCTTGACAGAAACTATATAGTAAGAAGAATTGGCGCCCCTATATAGTCACATAAAAGTTATAATAAAATGATCTCGCTTCTAGAGCAATAAATACTTGCCAGAAGTATAATGAAGATAGATGGATCCTTTAAATGCAACACTACATGACTGAAGTCGACGTTCAACACACAAATTGCTCTAGTGCCGCCCCTTATTACTGGTCCGTCCAGTGAAGAATAAAACTGACGCGCTCCTCCTGAAAAAAAAATGAGTCTAATAGGCAATGCACCCTGTTTTCACCAATACTGACTGCCCGCCCCTTGAAAGAAAGAAACATTGCGGAAGAAGTACTGCAATGGCACCCTTATACTTCAATACTTGACCATCCATTCCAAGGATTAATTGATGCCCCCCTCCTTTGAAGTCGCAAAAAGAGCAATTGATAAGAACGCAAAAAGCAAACAGCGCCCCGCGCCCTGGGGGGTGCCCCGAAGGCTCACTTTTGTTTACACTTTGCCACGCAATATGGAAACAAAATTGCATAGGCGATATAACGATGGAGTATGAACTGATGCCGCCCCTAGAACAAGTTTTTTCATAGGTCCGATGGTGGCCCTAAGTTCTTGTTGTTAATCAATTGAAATTATTAAACTGATGGGTCCGCCCTTTAGAAGCAATTTTGTAGAGGTCATAACAAGCAGCGGCGCCATATTCCTGGTTACCAATGAAAGTAATTAATAATTTGCAGAAGTCTATTCTGGCTATATGCAACAATGTAATAAACTAACGGGTCTATGGCGACCGTGAAAAGGATTAACAAAGGTCTAACAAGCAATTGGAGCCACAGGGGGGAGGGGGTGAGCAGTAAAGGGACTGTCCATATCCATTGAAGAAACTGATGCCTGCCCCTTGTAACATGTTGAAACAACTTCGGAAACATTTAACGAGCAGAGATGCCCCTTAAACTGGTAATTATGCAATAAAGTAATAAACTTATCTCGCCCCCACTAAGAAATATTGCAAAAGTCTATACTCGGCGACAAGTTCCCTACAAACCTTTGACGAGCACCTTACTTGTTGAAACACAAAAAATCTGGTCTAATTTCTGTTGGGGCGATTTGCTGTTGTCCATGGCGTAGCTAGGTGGGCAAGGGGGTGCACGTGCCTCCGGGCGCCACCTTAGGGGGGCGCTGAATGACGTTGGGTGGAAATAAAATTGACACTGTCACAGGCAGTGAATAGGCCCTATATTTCATAGCTGAGAGCCCTTTGAAGGGTACTTAAACTTTGTTAACACTCGAGAGCTTCCGGCGGCTTCGCCCCCTTGACCCCACCAGGGCTAAGTATGATCATTTGCTTCAAGATCATGAGATAACTAAGAGCTCTCCCAAGCACTCAAACATGCTTAAACCCAACCGCTTTCCGGGGGCTCCGCCCCCTGGACTCCACAAAGGGGCAGATCATAAGTTCATTTGGCTTCGGGGATAATGAGATATCTGAGAGCCTCTCCGAAGGCACAGTAAACATGTTAAAACCCGAGAGCTTCCGGTGGCTTCGTCCCCTGGACCCCTCCCCCCCCATCGGGGCAAGTATAGATCATTTGCTTTATGATAATGAGATAAAGGCGAGCCTCCGAAGGCTTCAACTGCAAACCCCCACTACTTCCGTGGGGGCTCCTGCCCCTGGAGGAAGTCCATCTGCTTCAAAGAAAATGAATACATGAGAAGCTTCTCCAAAGACACTCAACATCTAAAACCGAGAGCTTCGGGGGCTTCCGCCCCCTTGACCCTGTAAGGGGGCTTTGCCCTCGGGACCATATTAGGGTCCCTAAGGCGAGCCCTGGATCCCACCCTGTTTTTTTGGCTCATCCACCTGTTTTTGCCCCGGGCCGCCACATCCACTAGCTACCCCACTTGCTGTTTGTCTAGAACTTAGAAATTGAAAGTTAGGTCGTCAACTATCTCTTCTTTATCTCATCATCTTGAAATTATTTCGTCAACTCTCTCTTCATTTTCTTATCATGTGAACTTATGTCGACAACTAAAATCGACGTCATTTTTATCTCATGCATCCTTGATATTATGTCGTCAACTACCTCGTCATTTATCTCGTCTTCTTAAACTATCTTGTCATCACGTCGGGTATCTCATACTTTGTTGAAAATTATGAGGGGTCGTCAACTAATCTCGTCTTTATTTCATCATATCTTGAAATTAATGTCGTGGCAACTATCCTGTCATTTCTCTCATCATCCTGGAAAATTATATGACATTTATCTCGTCCGTTTTATCCTTGTCTTCTTCAACTTTCTTGTCATCACGTCGGGTATCTCATCATCTTGAAGTTATATCGTCAACTATCTTGTCATTTATCCATCATCATGACATTATGTTATCATTTATCATCTCAATCATTTATCTCGTCATGATGTCGCATCCTCGTTCATGCCCCTTCGGGGCTTCGTATTCCCATGCAGGAAATGTGTTTTTGAAAAATGAATATTCGCACGGGTTTCCCGCGCTTCGCGCAGAGAGGTACACCCCTCCCAAATCCACTCCACCCCAACTATTTATATTGCATTAATTAACAAAACCTAAACCATCAACTATGTTTTTCCTCTTTTTAAGCCCCTTACCTATCTGGCTATACATAGTGAAAGTGAACCACTTATACATATTTCAATATCCCGCACCCTTTCCGCACCCCCCCCCCCCCCCCCCCGTGTCGCTTTCTAACCCTAACGTCCCTGACTGCATTGATGCACTTTTTAGGGGAAATTGGCCCTAGATCAATAAGAAAGATAAACGACATCAGGAGAAGGCGACGTTGGGAGGTCGGGGCAACGACTCGTGTCCCCTGGTCCCTCTTTTTGCGCCATCGCGTTTTCCTCTAGGGACATTAGGATATGACTCTCCCTCTCAAAAGACTTCTGGTTTGTTAAAATAAACTTTCTACCAGATATTTAAATTTTTTATCAAGCAGTGTTATAATTATATAACTATATATTATTATAAGTGAACCCTTTTGCTAATGCGTAACAATTTGTTCCATCAAATGTCCACGACAGAAAAGCGTTTTTGGAAAATGAACTTTCACGGATCCACCGATTTCGCGCTGAAGGGCACCCCTCCCACATCTACTACCCCTGCCGCTTTCATATATGAACTCTTTCAATAGGTTAGTCAAATAAAGCCTTATATTCCTATTAAATAAATTTTACTTTTTAAGACCGTTGATATTATATAACTATATTAAAAAAAAAAAAAAAAAAAAAATATGTGAAATTGGAAAATGACATTTCAAGATTCCGCCTTCGCTCTCACCACCCTGCCGCTTTATATATGAACCCCTCCAAGATCACTTACTTTATGGTTTTTTTGTTTTTCAAATAAAACCTTACCCAGACTAAATTTTACTTTTTCAAATACCGTGTTCTTAAATGACTATACTCATTATGAAGTGAACCTTTGCTACTTTCAAATTGTTTCCTCAAATTTTCACGAGAAAAAGGGCTTTGGAAATGAACATTGCAATGGTTCCGCGCTTCGCGCGAAATGGGGGGGTGGGGCCACCTCTCCACATCCACCCCTGCCGGCTTCATGAATACCCCTCAACCTCTCCCTTGTTCCATTTCCTTGCCATTTTCGTTTCCCCTCCCCCTCGTTCCCCCTTTCTAAACTCAATTTTACTTTTTTAAAGACCGTTATCTTATTCACCCCTCTTTTATTATTATAATCGATCCCTTTGCTGATTTCAAAAAAAAAATTTGTCATCATTTTTTCCACGTGAAAATGGCTTTTGTAAAATAACATTGCAAGGTTCCGCGCTTCTCGCGGACGGGGTGCACCCGCCCAACCCCACCCCCACCCCTACATAAAAACCTACATTTGTAAAATCTTCTGGTGTAGGCCTACTTTTTTCTAGACAAATCAAGTTGCAGTCCTGTGAACTGCTATTATAACATGTTCAAAAAAATGTTATAATGGGCTAACGTAATGTGATGAAAGTTATACTAATAATTTTCTTATTAAAATAAGAATTTTCGCCCCCGAAAGGAGTAAATAGGTAGGCCCCCACCACAGCGTACGTCCCAGTAAAAATGCTTCCGACGGCGATGGCTAAGAAGGACCCCTAAAAAGTGAAATGAAAAGGAAGAAAACAGCGTGTTTAAGCATCTAATCTCCATTCAATACATGTTGTCCGCAGAAGACAGTATGGCTGAAATCTCCGATGTTGTTGTTATTAGGTTTCATTTGGTACCATCATTGGGCAGTAATGTTAGGATCCTTTTAATATACTTGAAGAGGTATTATGTAAAAATCTGATTTTTTTCATGATTTTTGTGTTGATTTTCCTAATTTAGAAAATCACTGAAAGCATGTTACGGTGCTGCAATGGTGCCTTAAGGGGGAACGATTACACATGGGTCAGGACCTGCAGGATAGAAGAGAGAAGCGCCCTCATTTTTGACATTGCGTTATCTGTACCCATTTTCCAAATCATATAACTTATATTGTGAATTTTTCTGATCCAAACTTTGAAAACATGAAATGATCATATTTTGAAGAAAATGACACTTTCAGAGGATATTTTAAGTGTAGGCTTCAATGGGAAATCGAATTTTTATTATACACCCCCCCAAGAACGGGAACGAGACTTAAATATGTGATGTGTATTGATAATATTATCTACCTGCCCTAAGAACGGGAAGAGACTTATTATGCGGATGTTGTTATTGATAATATTATTCTACCTGCCCAAGAACGGGGGAGGAAAGAGGACTTATTATGACTGATGTGATGGAGAATATCTATCTACCTGCCCAAGAACGGGAAAGAGGACTTATTATGCTTGATGGGTATTGCTAATTCTATCTACCTGCCCAAGAACGGGAAAGAGAACTATTATGCCTGATGGTTATTGATAATATCTATATACCTGCCCAAGAACGGGACAGGCACTTTTAGAGGACTTTTATGTGATGTGTCGTGAGAATATATATATACCTGCCCAAGAACGGGAGACTTATTATGCTGATGGTATTGCTAATATCTATCTACCTGCCCAAGAACGGGAGAAAGAGACTTATTATACTGACATGTATTGATAATATTATTTAATGCCCCAGACGGGGGGAAAGAGACTTATTATGTTGATGTGCATTGATAATATCTCTCTATCCTGCCCAAGAACGGGGAAAAAGAAAGAGACTTATTATGCTGATTGTGTATTCATAATATCTATCTACCTGCCCAAGAACGGGAAAGAGACTTCTTATGCTGATGGTGTGATAATATCTCTCTACCCTGCCCAAGGCGGAAAGAGACGTATTATGCTGATGTGTATTCATAAATCTATCTACGTGTATGTGGCTTTCCGTTCGGGGGGGGGGGGGGATTCATTTTAAACAATTATCATTCAAGGGTGCATTAAAATAGAATAGAAGAGCATAAGCAATAATTCAAAGCATCATAGTTCTTTGATTATCTACCAGAACATGTAAAACTGCATACCAGAACTCACTTGTATAGTTATTAATGAACAAACTTAAACTTTGCACAAGAATGACTATTATGTAATAGTCCAACCGATTTTCCATGAGATCTGAACCATAGCCAAATGATCACTTCTATTATAGTAACTTGATCATCAATGATGACATGTTGCAAATATCATGAAATATATAAATCTCAAGTGATATTCTTGAAGTAGTATGAATTATTTATGTTGGTGGGTTTGCTACGTAGAGCTCAAACCCCCTTCCAATTTGGATTTTGTTCATGCTTAGCTTGTTATGGCAATTTTAGAGGAAGGAAAAATGCATGAAACCTCATGAAAACCGAGTATGTACCCCCAACCCCCAAGCAATATAACAAAATGACAATTGCATCAGCTTGTTAAAAATATTGAGGGCGCTTCTCTGCTTATCCTGCCGATCCATTTTATATTGATCCAACAATGTTGAAAGTTATACCATTTTGTTTGTCTATAACCAGAAGGATTACCAAAAAAGGTTTTTTAGTTTGTAATCTAATTGCCTAAGGCCTTGGGAATACGGTTCAATAGAGCAAAATTAATAAAAAATGTTAATTTCAGGTATGCGTTAGAGGTCAAATGTTTGAAAGTTGCTCTGATTGGCTTAATAAAAAAAAGTTCAAGCCTCATATTTGACCTTTGTTTGCCCTCTACTTAGAAACTTTACATTATAGCCAGTTCAAAGCTCTTCCTATTTTAATCCTGTGAGCTCCAGTGCGCATTTTGTAACCCATATCGGAGCAACTTTTTTAAAAACTCGTATATTTTTTACCATTCTCCCTTTTCCACATTTAGCCTCTTCCAAAAGACATGAGAAGAACTGCTAGCAGAAAGGATGCACGGGAGCTAAAAAAAAATAGTTACTGCCGAAAATGCAAGGCAGGAGGGCAGACGATACAGTTGAGGAGGCACTTTCTGGGGGAGGACGAGAGGAAAACATCGTTCTTCAAGAAGGCGATGCCATATGGATATTGCAAGTAGTTTTCTCATTCAATCCACTTGTGTACGTATGTTCCAGCAGAATTCATTTTCCGATCATTCATCTGCCTATGCGAGGAGACGTATCCACAAGGGTGGGGCCTCTAAGCGGTACAATAACAGGGTCGAATATATGCGCATCACGCTCAATTTAACACCTTATAAAAGGGATTGACAACACAGTCGCTTACACAGTACCGAACAAAACCTATACACTAAATGGAGGTAGTGTTTTCATCAACTCTGGTCCGCGTTTAGAAGACCTTGACACTGCGATGAAAAAGACTAAATCATTACCCTGATTACGCGACCATATATTATCATTTCCCCGCAACAACTAGTGTTTAGTTTTCTGCTACTCTTATCTGATGTTTGTAATTACATATTGATGATGTTTTTCTAGTTCTGATTTGTTTGATATTTTAGTTGTTCTATAAAGGTGGCTTGTTCCGATTTATGTCTATGTGTTCTCTTTTTAAACCCCTTGGATTGAGACCGGGCAATTAACATTAAGCCCCATCAAGTGCTGTGTGAAACAAACTTCCGTGTTTTTTTTGATGGTAGAAGAAGCATAATGCATATTGCAAAGCCCTATTCAATTACTGTGCCATTGATGGTTAACAATTACAACGGCGGTTTTTTTGTTTTATATCTTGGAATGAAATGGATTTGAATACTCAAATTTCGGGACGGTCTTTCATTGATATCAAAAGTAGTTACTACTCCGGGTAAATCAGGGCCGGTTCCCAAAAGACGATCGGAACACGCCGCACCTTTAAGTTGTTCAAATTTTTCGACATTTCCATGGACTGTGTAATTTTGTGAACTGATGCTCTCCCCCACACATTCTTATGAAATTTAATGGATTTGTTTGAAATTGAACAAATCATTCAAATCCACAACATGTTAATCCCCTTGATTTTCAAACTTGATGAAAACAAAATGATGAAAAGGGCGGGATATGTCTTAGGCACATGGAACAGCCAGGGGGCAGCAAGGGAAGTGTAACATTTACAATGGTGGTTTAATCATTGGTTTAAAATGTGCACATTCATTTGTGTTCAATGGCGTTCAGGTGGCTCAAAAAAAAAAAAAAAACCCCCAAAAAAAACAAAAAAAAGGACACGAAGCCAGTCGATAGGCCAGCCTCGGAAAACCGACCAATTGGCCGAAATTAGACATACTACAGGGGTGTCCGGAAACATAAGACCGAAGGAACTAAGACCCAAAGACTAAGACTAAAAAATAATTCGTAGTAGAATGAAATTGATGTCTTATGTCTTCGGTCTATGTTTCAAGACACCCTATGAGGGGGTGTCTGAAAACATAAGACCTAAGACATAAGACAAAAACTTACTTAGTCGTGGACAAAATCGAGTTTGTGTCCTTATGTCTTCGGGCTTGTTTTCCAGATCCGTGTGTGGTGTCTGGAAAACAAGACCTAAGCCTCACAAAATACTTAGTCATAGAACAAAAATTCTGTGTCTTATGTCTTCGGTCTTTTGTTTCCAGATCCGGTGTGGGTGTCTGGACAAACAAAGACCTAAGACTAAACAAATAGTGTAGAACCAAATCGATGTCATATGTCTTCGGTTTGTTTTCCAGATCCGTGTTGTGGGTGGTTGGAAAACAAAGACCTAAGACATAAGACTAAAAACATACTTAGTCGTAGTAGAAACAAAAACGATGTCTTATAGTCTTCGGTCTTTGTTTTCCAGATCCGTGCTGTGGGTGTCTGGAAAACAAAGACCTAAGACATAATAAGACTAAAAAATTACTTAGTCGTGGAACAAAATCGATGTCTTATGCCTTCCGTCTTTGTCTTTCCAGATCCGTGGTGTGGGGTTTTGCTGGCAAACAAGACCTAAGAAAAAGACTAAAAAAAATCGTCTTAGACCAAAATCGAGTGTCTTATAGTCTTCGGTCTTTGTTTTCCAGATCCTTTTGTGGGGGTTGTGTGTCTGGAAAACAAGACCTAAGACATAAGCATAAAATACTTAGTCGTGGAACAAAATCGATGTCTTATGTCTTCGGTCTTGTTTTCCAGATCCGTGTTTGGTGCTCTGGAAAACAAAGACCAAGACATAAGGACTCACAAAAATATTAGTAATTAGAACAAAATCAGATGTTATGTCTCGGTCTTTGTTTTCCAGATCCGTTGTGTGGGTGTCTGGAAAACAAAGAACTAAGGAACCATAAGACTAAAAAAAATAGAGTGACACCAAATCGATGTCGTATGTCTTCGTCTTCTTTGTTTTCAGATCCGAGTGTATACTAAGGGGACGGTTTACTAAAGAGGACTAGTGGAATGGTTCTTTAATGTACTACGTGGTTCTTTGTGTAAGGACGGGTCTTACCAAGTCCTATTATTTTTCTGTTGTCCACAAACAGGACTAAGAAAAGACCTATCAAAGATTTGCGTCGCAGAAATTAACACTACTATGAACGAGCCTAAAATCAAATCATGAACATTATCGATTAGTTTTTCGCTGATTGTTGTTCCCGGGCACAGCTCGGTCCCGAGATACACGGTGTGCAAGAGCACTAGCCTATCAACACGCAATATCAATGTCAAGTTTGTATTTTTCGTAGTTTATACAGATATTACATAGCCAAATCCGATACCTCGTATAAAGGCCAATGTGAGTAATACTCGAATTAAAGCCGTCGATTAGCAGTGACCGGGGAGCGGGCCTGCAAGGCTGTAGAATACACATTTTAAATGATACAATGACAGCATGACATGTACGTACAGTGCAAAGAGAAAAAAAATAAAAATAATAATAATAATCATGATAAAAAGCCTAGACTCCCTGAATTAAAGTTTTGATAGGTGCCTACATTGCATAGTGAAGTAGAGTAGTGTAGTAGTCTAGCCTACGAGTAGATTCTAGTCTAAAAGGCTAAAGCTAAGCTAGCCATAGGCAAAATCGGCAAAAGGGAGTTATCAACTTATATCTTGTAGACACCGCAGGGACCATGACATGATTAATGGTTACTTAAAAAATACACCCTTACTATGCAATAGGGATACTCATGACGCGTGTAGGTGCTAAGCCTAGCAAGTAGCCGTATATAGCCTAGCCCTAAGTGCGGGCTTAGCCTAGCTAGCCGGCAACAGAAGAAAATGCACATAGCCTAGATCGGGCCTAGGCTTAGCCTAGGCTAGCCGCCAAAGAAAGAAAAGAAAGAAAAATGCAAAATTAGCTAGCTAGGGAATAGATAGCCTTATAGGCTTAGCATAGGCTAGCCGGGCAAGGAAAAGGAAAAATGCACATAGCCTAAGATAGGGCCTCGGGCTGCTTAGCATATAAATGAATCACTACATCCATGTATCAAAAATATCACATTCTAACTACAAGAAATGAAGCTGAGCATATAGGCCTAGGGCTTGATTTTTAAACTTTAATTTGATTGAATGAGTCATCTGGCTGCTGTTCGCAGTGTTTGGTCTACAGGCTACACATATCCATGACATATTTTAATTGCATTCGCATGCATGACCACATTTCAAGAGAAGGTTTCCGGAAGGTTTACCTTTTCAAAAATGTAATATTACGTAGTATGTAATTGTTATTAAATTGAAGTCAAAACTTTTACACACACCCGCACTGAGTCCATAACTGGGATTCATAAGTTTAAGTAGGCTAGGCCTCGTCTAGGCCAGATGGTTAAGCAGGACAACCAGCACAAAAAAAGACCATCTAAAAAAGAACAGAATATCATAGGCCTACCATTCTCTCACCACTTTCGTGTAAAGGCATTTTTTTAATTTCATAAATGGAGTTTCCAAATTCAATCCTGAAATTTTGATGGTGGATTACTATAGGCGGGGGGGATCATATAGGCCTATTTGTTGTAAATGATTAACTGCCAATCCATTTAATGTGTTTTTATACCTATGTGATCAAACCTCATAAAACCTCACCAACATATTAACTTAATTTCGATTACTGTAAAACTGGTTGACTATAAATATGTGAAAAAAAAAATCGAGGAATGTTGTAAAAGCACGCGATTTTTATTTTTGTATACTAGGCCTATTTTATATTATCAATTATTTACTATTTATTCATTTCATTTTTTTGGGGGGGGGGGGGTTTTGTTTAATTCTGTTATTTACTTTTTATAATTATTAATTTTATTTGGATTTTTTTTAATTTTCATAGCTATTTTTAAAATTTCGAATTTATGTTGTTTCATTTTTTATTTTAATGTTTTTATTTTATTTAATTTTTATTTTAATTTTTGGTTAGTTTTCTATTTTTTTATTTATTTGTCCTGTTTTAAATGTTTGTAAAATTTTTATTTTTATAACCACTAGACAACCCAATGGACTTATAAGAAGTGGTGCCTTGCTTTAAAGACAGTCATTTATGATAAAACAAGGAAAAAAAACTACGATGTTATAAACATTTTAAGGAAAAACAAGTATTACAGTTTATGTATTGAAATAAATGTATTTTTTCAAACTTATGTTTTTAGTACCTTTGTCACTCACCTTAAATGCGGTTGTACCGTGGTTAATCAGTTTTATTCATTAAAGGACGGTTTCATAACAAAACATGTTATTGTTGCACGTTTGGGTTTTATTTCTATTGTGCAAAACTCTAAAAATGGTGTTTAGAAGTGAAGGCCCAGTTGTACAAGTTGGTGTTTAGAGGCGTAATGATTAGCAATTGAACACTTGGGTTTAGAAATTAAATTACATGGTGTTTATAAATTAAATATTGGATGTTTAGAAATTAAAACACTTGGTGTTTAGATATTTGACATGTAGAGATTAAACACTTCTAAAACGTTTTTTAAACGTTTACCTCTAAACATGTCAAAATATATAAACAAAACTGTTTTAATTTTATAAAACACCAAATGTTTAATTTCTAAACACCAGTGTCTTTAATTGATAAACACCAACACTTTAAACACAACTTGCCTCACTTTCTAAACACTTGTTTTGGAGTGAAGCCTCTACATTACAAAATTTATACTAACAAAGGAGATAAGATATCCCCTCCTCATCATTCTTTCATAAGCAAGGTGAACAAATATTAAAAATAGAAACACTTCACACACATCGTTATGACCCTTTGAGGTTCCTGTTTGTTCTCAATGTCGACGACTTGCAAGATAGCCCATTCAATGAACAAGGTTAGTGGCCAACTGACAAAATTGAAAATGTTTTTGTTTCGTGGTTGTTGTTGATTGGCTCATGTTTTAGCATGGGTAATTGTCTATAAGAACATCAAATGTAGAATGGACTGCCTTAAAACCAATAGAGCAAAGAATTATTGGGTTCAAAAAAATAGGCCAAAAATGTTTAAAAAAACACGTGTAGTGTAGTTGTTTAAAGATTGCAAGTTGTTTAAAATTTTTTAAAACTTATACAACTTTGTTTAAGACAGCTTTTAACAATAATGAATAATGTTGTTGAAACTTAAACAACCCTACTTAAACAATCCTCTCTTAAACAGCAAAATTTAAATGTGTTCTAACAAGTGTTCGTGGGCACCTTTTTAAAATTGAGATCACTTAACGGCAAAAAAAAATCGTTTTGAGAGCCTTGTCGAACAGCTTAAACCGTCTGCTCCGAGGCCTTCAAAATAACCGTTCCATGGATATGGTGGTGGTTACTTAGTCTTCCAAGATAGGTTCGTTCCACCTTGGGGAGGGAAAAACTTGGGGGGGTTATGCAGGACAGCAAGGCAACGGCGGTGTTGTAACCGCACGACGTGGATCAAAGCTCCACCCGGACAGCCACGGAAACTTCTTCTTGATTTGGCCATTCTGTTCAATTTATTATAAATCTGGTGAGACGCGAGGAGGCCCTGTGGGAAAGGTGTAAACAAAATAGCATTTTGATGGTCAACATATCACTGTTAGAACCCACTAATCCCGTTGTTTCAACTTTTACCAACCGCTGCTTTACCTTGTGAATCGTTCAACCTTGTTTACCCAATTCAACACCCTTGGTTCAAGGAAATTCACTTGTTTCAAGAATTTAACAACTTGTTTGGAAATTAAACAATTGTTTAAACAAAATAATAAAATTAAAAAAAAAAAAAGTGTTTAGAAGTGAAGGCAGGTAAGGTGGTGTTCGGGGTAAATGTTTGCAATTAAACACTTTGTGTAAACTTAAAGACATGGGTTTAGAAAAATTAAACCTTGTTGTTTAGACATTAAACGGTTATGTTTAATCTCTAAAAAAAAACACCCCAATATACCACAATCTAAACACCGAAGGTTTATTTCTAAACACCAAATGGTTAATGCCTAACCATTTACCCCTCAAAACACCACCTTGCCTCCTTTTAAAACGTGTTTAGAGTACACTTGTTAAAAATTTTTTTTTTTCCCCACAGCTGTTGGGTTCCATTTTAACCCAGGTTCCGCGCTTCCCCGGCTCCCAGCCCAGCTTGGAAGTTGTTTCTGCAGTCTTTCACCCCTTATATCAAAACTTGTTTGCGATCACCTGGTATCTCCAAACAAGTTTGTTATTGACAACGACCTGAACACAATGGTGTTTACCCTTGGAAACAACAACAGGTGTAAACACACTCTCTTTTTCAACAGCAAATTTTTAAACAGGGGTCTCTAAGAGTAATCCCCAAAATTCAAAAAAAATGTTCCCCATGTGAAAGGAATAAGCTGAAAAAAATATTAGCTTTGGTACAAAAATTGTGCAAATTTTACTATAGGAGCAAATACAAATTAGCCTGTTTTATATTGAAAGTAAGCAAATGAAAATCGCTTTTTTGTTTTCCAGTTCAAGGCATTTTTGTAACCCAGGAAAAGACAAAAGAAATCTATCGGAGATCTTATACAAGTTAATCGGCATGAAAATTCTCCACGTTTCCGCGGATTTCCGCTTTTTTTTGTGTTTGTCTGAGTTGATATTTTTACTCTTAAAACCCGCGTTTTTATAGCTTAAAGAAAATAATCGGAAAATTTGCGATATTGGCCCGAGCCAATATAAAAATCTGAAAGTAGATATTGCCCAGCTTGAAATATGATTACGGAACCGTGCCTCGTAAAGTAACGGATTGTATAAAACCCTGCCGACTAGTCTAATAGAGTACGATTTTGCCCGTATTTTTTCTTTTTTTCGAGTCATTCAAGTGCTATATAACGGCTGAATACGGTTTCTGAATATATATAGCGACTTTAAAAAAAATAGAAAATGGATCAAAGAAGTAACTATTTGCCAAAATCCTTAAATATTTGACCAATACAGTTCTGACATTTTATCCATATAATCCCACCTTTTGAATGAGTATTTTTCTTCAAAAGTGACCAGGAAACTTCACAATCTGAAGCAAATCAAGTGATTAAAAACCCGACTTACATTCCCGACGATTTTCACTGATACCAGCATTTGATTTTGTGCCTTTCCATTGATGATAGCCCATTGTCATCAAGCGCATGGGGGGGGTGGGGGGGGTGTTTATTATCGGGCAAGAGACTGTTTTGTGATTAACGATCGCGGCAGTGTCATTCAACATAGGCCTACCAGTAGTTTGGTTGGGTAGGGACTGACCCATAGGCCTGTATATCAATTGCAGAAAAAGGGATCCTTATGCCTATATATCTATATACGCGATACTATAGATATGCACATTTTGGGCCAATTTAACACAATTACCAATTGTCCTTTAAATGTTGACCATTTTAGCATATTGGAAAACTTTTGGTTTGAGGCCATTGGACAATTTTAACAACAATGTTTTAGAAAATAGGTCTTTTTGTTCCAATATTGAAGAAATGACGAATTTTCCATGACACTTTTTTTACATCTCTTCCGTGAGATATTTTGCATTTTTCTGGGAAAAATACCTCGCGGCCCGTAGTGCACTCTTAGTGGCCGCAAATACCTCGCGGGCCACAGATTAGACACCCCTGTTATAGGCGACCCTCCACTGTAAAAAAGTGTTTAGAAAAGTAAGGCAGTGGTGTTGAGAGGGTTAATGTTTAGCGATTAAACACTTTGTGTTTAGAAATAAACAGTTGGTGTTAGATATGTGACTGTTTTAGAGATTAACGCTTCTAACGTTTAATCTAAACTTCAAATATCTTAACAATCACTGTTTAATTTCTAAACACCAATGTTTTTATTTCTACACACCAAATGTTTAATTTCTAAACAACAAGTGTGGAATTGCTACATGAACCCTCTAAACACCACCTTGCCTTCACGTTCTAACACGTTTTTACATTGGCGGATAAGCCGGTGTGGCATGAGATAAGAGTCCCCCGGACTCACAGTTCGCCTACAATGGTGACCATAGGGCAGTTTGACTCTTCAGGCCACATTCGTTTCACGCTTTATCCCGTTCCTCCATTGAGCCCGGACTATGAATCCTGCCGGACCATAAGGCCTATCTCTCACCCCTGTCGAAACGGAGGTCTAGCCTATAGGCCTATTCCTTACTGTTGGGTTTTTAAGTTTGTTAAGAGTGTCAACCTGTTGTAAGCACGTTCTGCAGCGACTTTGTGGTTTCTCGATCGTGTCATCACCAGTTTGTCAATGGATAGCCAAATCCGCCCAGCAACTTTCCACTTCTTTGTCCCTATTAAACTCTTGCCCAATGGCACTGGCAGAAAGAATCCTGCTGTCGTGCGTTGATCCAGGCACCGCGCCACAATGTTAGTTTATCCTTAGTTTGAATCGCAAATTAGTTGGACGTTGATACTCTTCTGATTTTTCCTGTTCACAAAAGCGTAATTCGGCATCCCTAGAATGACCCTATAGTCTAAACGTGCGTGCAATCGACAGCGCCGACGATTCAGGGAAGCCAGCAACGGCAAAGAAGTCACCTTGTGCGGTGGCAACCTCGCAGGCGTTGTCGGAATTTAATACGTCGTTTTTCATTCTGCTAAACTGCGGAGCGATCTCCTGACAATTCTGCTGCAACTTGCTCTTGATACACCCCCATGGAGATCTCCCGTTGTGCGCTGGACACAACCTGTAGCACAAAGCGCAGTGCAATGAAGACTTGGACCCTTCCATCAATGGCATGGCTTCTTCTCGTTGGGTGCGGTGCATCTTGAGCCATAATCAATCATCCTCATCCACCTTGTCGGGTACAGCGGTATCTTTCGTACTATCTATATCCATCGGACAAGTCGCAGGTTGGTTCTGTCACGAAATACCCGCTGTCGACGAATACCTCCACCCACTCTCTCTCCGAGCATATTTGTAAGGCCATGATTCTACATAAAAGCTCAGGAAGACTACCTACGCTGTGTTTATTCAATTATGGCGCGAAAAACAGCACGTGATAAACACTAAGTCCTTCACTAAGTCTCATCAGGAGGAGAACCTAGCCTTAAGTACCATTATAGAACTTAAGTCATACACTACGCCTTTATATATCTACCAATCTTAGTGAACGAGCCTACAACGCATCTTACCCTAAGTCCTCCAATAGGTATTAGCCCCCTTAAGACGCATCTTAAGGGTGGGGGGGGGGGGGTTTTAGTGAAAACCGTCCCCTGTCATCCTTTTCTGACAGACCTGAATTTTTGTCTAGCCTGCCTCTGCACCATTCATATCTTTGAGCACTGCCTGCCTAACCTCATCATAATCACTACATCTGTCGAATGACATGGCCGAATATTTTTCTCGGGCTTTACCAAATTAACACTGACTGTAGCAACAAGGTCCCAAGACTCCTTGGGCCATTTCAAACTATGGCAAATTTTCTCAAGTGTAAGAAGTATTTGTCTACTTCTTGTTGCCTGAAATTTTGGAACCCTGCGAATATTTTGCGCGCATCAAAACCATAGGGGCTTGGAGAGTCTTGATGAGCTAGCCTGTTGTTTCATTTTTCTAACTCCTAACTGAGCTTCAAGCTCTTTTTGTTTCATCTCATTTTGCAACTTTTCCTTTTCCAATTCCTTTTCTTTTTCAATTTGCCAAATTCCATCTCTTTTTGTCTTTTTCATTTAGCATTTTTTCCTTTTCCAACTTCCTTTTTCCTTCTCAAACTTGCAATTTTTCTTTTTCTAATTCATTTTGCAATTTTTCCTTTCCATGGATTTGCATTTCAAGCTCTTTTATTTTACGGCATCACCACTTGTGCCCTGTTCCAACCTCTTCTATCTTATCCATATATGAACTATCCCAACCATCTTCCTGGACAACTTTTCAATCATTATTTTTGATGACCTTTGCTTTCTCATAGCCATGTTTTGCCTCAAGTCCTAAATGCTTGGCTAGTTTTCATTAACTCATTCTTTCTCGCTCATCAAACTTCTCCCATTCTTTGCCCTAGAACACTTCTGCTCAAACTCCATTTGTGATTGTACTCTAAACACAATTTTAACTGACCAACACTACAGTAATTATCATGTAATACACAAAATTTTGTATGCCCAAAATGGTGCACAATGTTTGCAATATTTTTCACACTTTATTGTGTAAATCGAACAATAAGCTCAATTTATCTAAATTCAATTCCCCGGAAGACGACGAGCCCCCATTCTTGTTTGACGTCTCGTGGAACGTCTAAGTCAAAATACCGTTCAACACAAATAAGTGAGCCCCTGTGCACAAATGATCTAGATTATATATAATAAACAGTTTTAATGAATCTTTACACTTGATTTGGTTCAAGAATTTGGTATGGTCCAAAACAAAAGTACATAAATACACTCAATATTTAAGATTACATGTATACTTACTTGTACAACAAGAATGTCCATTAACCCTAAACGCGGCCGAGATGCAATGAACGCAACGAAAACAGTGGTCCCGGTCGGAAATGTTTCTCGTTGCATCTCGGCGTCAACATATTTTTGGTCGCCAAATGACTCTCTTGGCCCTCATTGCAATCTTCCTGGGCCGTCTTACCCGGTAAATGACCGTGTTCCTCGTTCATTTGGGCGTCTTTACAGAAAATGACGCGATGCATCTCGTTGCATTTGGGGCCGTCGTTAACGGAAATACGCGATATTTCCTCGTTGCATTTGGGTCGTCATTCCCGAGAAATGATGCGATGCTTTTTTCTGCATTTCGGACGGTTTTGCCCGCAGAAGGCACAATGCTTTTCATCATGCAGGTTGACACTGTGTACAAATGCCCATAGACAATTTCGATTTCGATGGTGATAGCGCCACACCATTTTCGATAAGGGCTATTTTTTTAATTAGGCTAACGTATTCCTGACGTAAACCCGGAGCATGACGTACATAATAGCGCCACGCACGACTATTATGTAGCGTAATAGCGCCACATACGACTGGCGACCTATAAGCTACAAATTCATGCAGATCATTGTGCAGTACGTCATCCATTATTTATTTATTTCTTTATTTATTTTTATTTACCATGTTTTTATTGCATTCGCACGCGATGTTTCTCGTTGCATCTGGGACGTCCTTCCGGTAAATGGCGCGATGTTTTCGTTGCAATCTGGCCCGTCTTCCGGAAAATGACGCGATGTTTTTTCGTTGCATTTGTGCCGTCTTCCCGGGAAAATGACGCGATGTTTTTCGTTGCATCTGGGCCCGTTATCGACTTTACGCTACTTTTCCTGTGCCGGGAACACTTCCGCAGATGCAATGAAACGCAACTTTGGCTCTCGTTGCATCTTGGCGTTTACAATAAATAGTTGGCACTTCGTTTGCCTTTGGGCCGTCGGCCGGCAAAATGAACCGGTCCGTGTTTTAGGGTTATCTCCAGAATAAGTGTTGCAGTTCAACGATGATATGTCCTCACAGCGACGACTTCAAATGACAGCGCACAAGTTCAATACAAAACTCAGGTAATATTCCCAGGGAATCTTTTCAGGTCTTGAATGAATCTTTTCCCGCAGTTAACCAAGACGACCAGGTTTAATTAAGTCCCATCGCTATAATAAATCCACAGTATATCAGTCAAGATAATCACCACGATTTCTTTCTTTCCCAATTTTGGAATCCTATTTTGATTCCAGCACTTTCGGCTTCAAAGATGACCGTAGAATAATTACAGCAACTCTGCTCACATGAAATTAAACTTAATAAATCCGGCACTGTGTGGAATCTCAACTACCAGATTGGTAGATAAAACTAGCTAGCCATACTGTATAGCTCTTGATTACACTGCTTGACCGAGAAGTCCTTCCAGTGATAGTGTTTAACTACTCACAGATAAATTCCCCTTTCTCAACAACAGTCATTACATCATTCTCATTACTAAACAAAACCTTACACTAGCTGACCAATCGGAATTCCAATCACCCGAATTACATCACTTCATATATATAACTTTGTGGGGGAATTCCCTAGGTTCTGCAATATTTTTTTTACTTTTTACTTTTACTTCAGTTTTCTAAGTTTAGCATCCTTGGGGAATTCCTTACTTCCCCTATTGTGCAGGTGCACTTAGCAAACAACTAGGGGTATTCCCCTTTCTCTCTAATAGTAAACAAATACTTTCCCGTGAAGAATCTCTTCCTCCATAAAATTGAGAAAATAATATTTTTAACATAGTTTAATATCAAAAAATGGAGTATATACACTCGCTTTGATACACTGTGCCAACAGAGACTATAAACATTAATGGTGTAAAAGAAGTATTTTGTGATCACAGCCTCGTCCCTCCGACTTTACCCAAAAAGTTGAGATTTTTATATCACAGCCCTTTGGGACTTGAATATACTCTGTGTGGTGCCTAATCTTACGTGGAACTTTGATCTTACTGTGGAAGAAATTCCAATGCCTTATCTCGACTGCTTTCCCTTTTTTCTCGTTGTCTCCTCTCGTTTGCGTTTTGTTCCCATTTCCCTTGTATACAAATTATGTGAATCTCTCTTTACTGTCTCTTTTTTGCCTTTCATTTCTTTCTATCACACTCACTGCTCACTCACTCATATCTCCTTCCTTTCCTCTCTTTCTTTCTTTTTACAGGGCAGACAAGCGGTTACGACCTTCTTCTTACACTGGACACCAGACATCTATGGTAAAGACTTGGATACTTCGAAGTGGGTTTTGTGGTTGTAGACATCAGGTAGCTCATTAGAGTTGTGGAAGATTCTTTCTTTGATGAGCCCATAACCAAAGATTGGGAGGTAGGTTATTGCTTAGAATCTGGTCTGTCTGTTTGTCTGTAATGTTTATGATCTTGGTTTGAAGTATTTATAGATTAACATCAACATATAATACACACAACTCTTGACTTTTGACCTGCCATGACGATGGCTACGGTCTTTGCGTATCACAAGTCATTGTCATGGTTTGTGGTGGTACATCAGTTGGTAACCTCATCCGGGGGCCAATGTATCCATGATACAGATGCTCCTACATGGCCCCTGAGGCTGGGTGGGGCGGATTTGCCCTACTCTTATTCGAAAGTGGCCTGCAATGTACATACTGTACAGGTTGGACTCTCTTTACATGGGCCTGACGGCTTTAACGTCCACTCTAAAGGCCACCGGTGAGCAAGTCCTTGATTGACAGTGCACATAATAAATTTCCAGATCCGAAATTTTTTTATACATATGGCACTGTTATACCGGGCATAAATGTTTACTGCATGAAAACGAAAAATAGATTGCATCTCTAACTTTGGAAATAAACATTTTATGTGACATCTTGTTCTAGATGACTATTTTTATACTACCACAAAAGTTATTATTTCAACATCTCTGAGTCAGCCTTCAAGTAATTTACCAAACAAATGCCATAACTTCCTTGCTTATAACTGTAGTATCAAATAATGAGGACGTGATTGTCAAAAACATAGGAGTTGCGTTATGGACTTAGATTTTTCACAATAACAACGGTGATTGAAGTGTCAAATCACACCAAAACTCAGTAACAAAACGCCATAGACGAGGGCATTTTCTCTCCGTTACGGTGGGCGTGGTTTAGATAGTATTATCTGACGGAAAATACGGAATCACCGACGCAAAAAACGTTGAATGCATTAAAAACAGCATATGACAGTGGTATGAAAGAAGTCTAAGCCATCATACGACCCATTCTACAGAAAAAGAAAATCCAACATGAACCATTAAAATAGCACAAAGTTCCCATGATAACGTTACTCAGTAGTCCATCTACGTGCATTACTATCTGTCATGCTGATTGTGAGCCAGTGGACCAAATTTGTTCATAGCACTGTAAACTGGTATGAAAAGGTCTGGTATGTAGGACATACGCATGAGTTAGTATACACTTAGGGTTACGTTTGGGATTCGGACCCTGGTTGGCTTCGTAAGGAATTACTTTATTTTGAAATTGTGAAGGTAAAAAAAATTCGTTCTTTCAAAAGCATGATTATAAGTGTTATCATTCTTGTATAATATCACAATAACAATAAAAAATTGTGGAATTTTCAAGACCAGCCACAAATTTGGTTTTTTGATTTGAAGAGTCATTCGGTAAATCGTTAGCCGCAATCACACATGACATATTTGCAATGGCTGCCTTCTGTGTTTCTACCCCCCTGTGTGAACAATTCATTTTTGCATTGATAAGCTTGTAAAAGTCATGACCTCCATCTATATATCAAGTAAGACATTGAAAAGACATTGGAAGGGCAGTGTAGGTAGGAGGAGGCATCGGTGGTGAACAAAAGTTCGGCGTTTCAAAAAAAACAGCTTGCCAACATCAAATAATGAAGTAGTCCATTATTGCCATTGTTAAAGATTTTATTTCTTTAGAGTAGAAGTCCGGCATAATTGCATCAGTTACAGAAGTCCCTGAAATCAAACTCCAAAGAGCTTTTTGACCGTAAAAGTAGTCCAACAAGAAGCTAAATCTTTTATATTGGCATGACGGCTGATGATGATGAAACTGATCGTCCAATACTAGGACAAGTGTTGGGCACTGTACAGATGGTTGTATTGATTATGAGATTCGACAAAACGCACTACTTCATGTGGACATTTCCTGGTTTGCTGAGCTTGCAATACAAAACCATGAAACTAGTTCATTTAAGCTGACAAATTAGCGAGGAATTGCTCCTAACCATACTACATACATGGAAGAGTTATGTATGCAATCAGCGGGCTTTTTGATATCGTTCCTTTCTGCTTTACCCAACCCGGGGTGTTTGTTGCGAAAGATTGTTCAAAGATCAAGAAGATCAAGATATCCCACTCAGTAACTCTCCCGGGGGCGTGGTCATTACATTGAAACATGTACACCATCCGCGGATAATTCCTTTTTCAAAAGAACACCCTAAACAAGGATTTAATCTCAGTGAAAAAAGACACCCTAAACAGGTACACGTTTCAAAAATTTTATACCCTAAAGGCGGAAATTTTAGGCATTTCTAGCTGACGTTAATTATACCCTAAGCAAAGACTCCTCTGTTCTTTACACCTAACAAGGATCCCTCAAAGTGTGGCAAAAACTAAGCATTATAGTGCGAGTTCTCAGCGATTTCTGGGAGATTTATTTATCTATTTACATTATTTTCAGGTAAAATTTATACAAGTTTTATTTCTCATATCGTCACAATTTATATCCCGTTTTTGTGTTATTAAATTGTGCGAAAGTTTTATTATTCCTCGTCGTCACAATTCTATATACCCTTTTTGGGTTTTGAGTGTTGTAATTTTGATACCTTTTTTCGGACCTTGTAAGGTTTTTGACACCCTTAAACACGATCGCGCGTATCGCGCCTACCTGGGTGAAAACATGACCCTTTTTACGCTTTTTTTTTGATCGCAGATGTGTACATGTTTTCAATGTAGTGGCGTAACCAGAGGGGGGCAGCTGCCCCCCTTGTGGGGAATCGTTCTCCTCCACCATAGCCATACTATGCTTTCCCCCCTGAACATATATGTGACCCCCTTTGGCCTCCCTGAAAAAAAGCTGGTTATGCCCACGGCTCTCTAATCCTGGCTCCAGTTGTGTTTGCACTTTGGTTTTTAAAGTGAGGGAAATTACAATCAGATCCTGCATAATATGGACACATCTCCATTATCCACTCTTAAAGTATATTATGGGAGGTGAGTTTGGCGACGCGCGTTTGGCTCGCCCTCGTTCCATGTTAGGTCCGGTTCATCCCTCCGGTCGTGTTTAAATCCTGGGGTTGATACGTCTGCATTAGATTTGATCATCCGTATGCTCGCCATGTATTAGGATAGGGCAATCATTTTTTTTCCCTTGAGTCGTGTGTGGGAGAGCGTGGGCGTAGCGGTTAGGGTGCGTGCCTGTGGCGCAAATTTACTAACTTCCGGGGTTCGAATCCCGGCGGGGTCACTTGCTAGGATTTATTTGGGTACTGAATTCTTGAATTTATCTGTATACCAGCTATTTATTTAAAACAATAGAATCTCATATACCTGCCTCCTCCATGGGTTTCCCTCCCTGGATTTGGGCAATGATCATAAAAGATCCCGTCCTTCTGAGGGGATGTTCAGACGCGTGCCCGTGATACAGAGAGTCACAACTGTACATTACTTCGCATTCCGTGTTGTCGAATAAGAGTAGGTGAAAACCCCTGACTGTTCCAATCCGCCCAGTTTCAATGCGGGCCATGTTTATGAGCGTCCTTTATCGTGGATAACCAACAGCTTACACAGTTGAATAAAATCCCTGACACCAACCACCACTAGCCACTTGATTGTGGATACGCTAAGAAGTAGCGGCTCCTGAATTGGCATTTCAAGTGCCCTGACCAAAGATTGGTGCATAATTTAATGTTTTTGATGGTAATTTCTGACAAGTGCATCTATTGCACGTACGACCTTCTTGCATTCACATAGACATACACTTGACCATACACTCTGGAACAATCAATTTCAACCTATATAGCAAACACAAAAAGTTGTTTGTCGATCCCCCATGTGCTGTAACAACAAGGTATATTTTGCATCTAGGCAGCTGACACCATGCTAATCACCCCAACAGATGTTACAGCCGTCATGAATAGAGGCTTGGCGGGGGTTGGGGTGGGCGGGCTGTATTATAAAGTCCCCAAAAAATTAACGCAGCATGTCTTAAATCCCCACCCATAGTTACAACCAATGGTCTTTGCAGCACGAAAACATAAAACTAAACTTATATCAATAGTTTCATTTTCCGTACATTTTGATACCCTTCTTGCCCATTGGCTATCAAATAGTTGCCACCCAAAGACAAGACCCTTATAAGAAAATCTCCCCCTTTTTAACATTTCACTAAAAGGGTATAGCCATAAAAAAAAAATTGATTGCCATTCAGTGAAAGACGGGGCCTTCTTCCCGTGAAGTGTGCGTCACTTACTAATGCTTGTTTGGGTATTGTAACCTTGTAATAATGTCTTTAGTTGCAACTTTGAAAATGTGACACATTTTCGTAAAATGAATTACTCAATCATTGACTATTGATATCATTTTAATGTTTTTGTGTATATTCCGCAATGGTTTGTAACTTATGGGGTATTTAGACATGCTGCGTTACTTTTTTGCAGGGGGGTCTTTTATGATGTTATACTGCAAATGTACCAATTTATCCTCAAATCACAAAGCTGTCAATGGTTGAGATTTTTGCAATTGTGCACACGGTGACTAATGTGGTCGAGTGGGGGGGTATCGGAGCTGGGCTAGGGGTACTCGAGGGTTCCATATAAAGTGTGCCAACATGGTAGGCTTGGAGTGTCAAAAACATCATGGATGACATAAGGTTTTTGACTGTGTGGACGCACTCCCTCCGGAGTTTCAAACTCGAGTTTTTCAAGGGTCTAGCAGGGTTTTATCCACCTAAAAACTTGTGGGTGAAGCTCCAAGTCCGATAACACTCCGGAGTGTTTTGGAGTGTCGTGCCATGTGGACAGCTTTGAGGGATACTGATGTGCAAGGGTGACCTCGCAAGGTCACTTAATTGTTGACAAATGCCTCATGTTTGAATACACGCGCAAAGTCAACGGCTTCCGATATGTTGACTTCCAGATCCGTCCTACACTCCGATATGGAGAAGCAGAGGAGAATGGTCAATGGATTATTTGCAGTTTTTGGGCCCATTGTGGTGGACACAACTTAGAGTGCAGTAAAATAATCGGATTTAATTTGCAACCTCCGAGTTTCAAACCCTTAGGCTGGTAATTCTGCAAAGGACTCTAACTTTAGTCCTGGGTTTAAACCAGGGTTAGTCCTACATGAGTAGACCTTTTTTCCTTCCAACATACTGGTTGAAAGTTAAATTAACATGGAGGAACGTTTTTCATGGATGGGCTGTTCCTGGCCATCCCGAGAATTTTGTCACATGTTTCAGCACATTTGAGTATATTGGAAAGGAAAAGGTCCATCCATATTGGACTAACCGCTGTTTAAACCCCGGACTAAGTTAGACTCTCTTTCAGAATACCAGCCTTAGAGTTTTGTGGCCGTGTG